>WEIT01003878.1:314718-329092 GCA_013389985.1 Dryoscopus gambensis
GTGGAGAAAAAAAGATATTAAATTCAAACAAATGATGGCCCCAAACCAAGCATGCATTAGACCAACTGTGAATTAGCAAATACTGGAGATGATGGAAAGTTCCAAAGAGACAGCAAGGAAGTTGTAGAGCTTTCCAGTTGGACCAGCTGATAAGAGAAGGAGCTAACATTTCTTATGTCACAACCTGGCAAATTTGCAGCTGGGCTTGTAGGGAATTGCTTTCTATTATTGTAAGAATTATGTTCTGTGTTCTGGTCAAGCAAAGATGCTTAAAGGCACTGCAGTCCCCTTGAGCCAGAAAACGTCAAGCTAGTTCACTGTTCACAGATTCTATTGTCAAAAAACAAAGCAAGCAAACAAACAAACCCACTACCAAACCACAACAAACAAAAAAAACCTCAACAACTTGACTAAATCTAATTCACATCAAATTAACTTAGTACAGGAGAGGTTCTAGTCGAGTGAATCTCCATTTTTCAAATGAACAAACCATTAACAAAACAGAAAAGAAAAAAATGTGTTTTTTCTGTGGGGCTGGGACAGGGTGGTGGTGGGGGTACCAGGCAAAAAATTAAACTCAATTCAACTAATTTGGCTGGAGGTAGCTGTGATAGCCTGGCATTTCCCAGTTTCTCACCTGACTTTTTAAACCAGGATTCAAACTGGAGCTGTAGAGCACATTTGGTGCCACAGTCCCTCAATCACAACTCTACCTAAAGGACAGCCAAATCCTCCAGAGACTCTTTAAAGTGTTTTGCATTTATAAGCAAATATCTGTTACTGTATATGAGCGAGTGACAGTTAGGACATGTCACACGTCACCCTGTCTCTTGCAGCAGTTTCCCTGGGTGTCACTCCTCTGCATTAACATATGTTGTTCTGCTCTGCCCTGCCATGCTGAGATGCTTTGATCCAGCAAGGGTTCCTTTGTTTGGGCATAACAATTTTCCAGGACTGCCTTCCACTTTTGGTCAGATCAGACAATCTCTGAAATAAAACACCAGTGTTTGAACAATGACTCCCATAGGTAATGGAATCTGCCTTTGCAATATCAAAGCTGCTAATAGCTTCAGAGCCAAACTCCCTAGCAGCAACTTTTGGACTATTCTAAAATACATACAGCATATCCATCCACATAGCATCCTGCTGTAATTATTCCCAGCCTATCAGGTGAGATAACATGATACTGAGTGAGCTGTGGCACAGAAAAATATTGTCACCTGCCCATCTCACAGAACTCAAGAGAAGCAGAGGAAATCATCACTTGCCTTCCATGCTCTCGCACTGCACCAACCTGCCTCTCCTTGACAGTTTTCAATACAATGTTATATTAAAATATAAAAGATGATCTTTGAGGGCATCTATGTATATGTTTCACACTTAGCAGTAGAAGCTAAACGTAACTTTAAATATCATAGAATCATCAGGGTTGGAAGCGATTAAGATCATCCAGTCCAACCATCAACCCAGCACCACCATAATCCCCCCTTAACCATATCCCCAAGTGCCACATCCAGACACCTCTTAAACACTTCCAGAGATGGTGACTCCACCACCTCCCTGGGCAACATATTCCAAAGCCTAACCAATCTTTCAGATGATAATATGAATCCAAACAGTTGCCTTTGCAGTGCTTGCAGTAACAGAAAGCAGGATTAACCAAGCCAAAATCCTTAGATATGACAGGACCAGGGCCCATATAGAGCAGGACATCCTGTCTTCCCTAGTTTTCTCCGTAGATTTATCAGGATCTCCAGGGTGTACAGATCACTACTCATGAACATCCTGCATGTTCCACAAGAATAACCTTTCCCACTAGACTCAGCCCGTGTCTAGGAAAAGACTTAGTAGCAAATGTGTGTTACCATTCCCTCTTTACTCCTGCAAGACATACTACTGGGGTATCTGTACTACTTGATCACTATGAAGTGTTGCCATAAATTATTTAAAGAACAATTGTCCAAATAAATGAGCGACGGACTGCTTATTTGTGAATGCACATTTTCTTGCTAATTTGTAACAGCTAGTTTCCCACAGAAGGATTCAAGGCTGTTACTGTGAGTTAGTGTAGTCCTACAATATGTTTTATTTTTATGGCTTACCATATCCCTGACAAATAAAATAAAATCAGATTTTTTTTTTTTNTCAAGACACACAAACTTCAACAAAATAACTGTTTTGGACAGCAGCCTCCGCCATTATAAGGGATAAAGAATCAATGCACTGAAGCTGTAAACATTTAATCAAAGTAGGGGCTTCAGCAACTAATTAAGACAGTGCATTAAGGGTTCTAATGGTCAGAGTCACTTGGAGTTAATTAAAGATTTTGCTAACACAAAATATGTGATATTTTATTGCATTACTCAACATCATCACGTAATCCCCAATATTAGACAAGCCTGTACCCACATCCTCCAGGCAGTACCATACAGAACTGCCAGCTGCTGCAGAATTACCAAAAGCTCTGACACATCAATAAAGATGAAATACCTCAGAAAATGTGTTACATTCATGAAGACTGTTCCCTCATGTTTTGTTTATTAAGCATAACAACTTGTAAAAATAAACAGTGGTGTAAATCCAGTTTTCCCTCATGTCAGGAAAGTGCATCATCATTAAATGGTGGTATGCCTTTAGGCAGAAGAAGATGTGACAAAATGCTCTCATTCTATATTCCTGAAACTGTGCAATTTCAAATGGCATAATACGGACCTAATTATCCACAAATCAAACAGCATACCTGCATTTCTGAAACCAATACCTTGAGAGGGGTCACTGCATTCTAGATTCCGTCCCCAAACAACCCTGAAATATGAAAAAGTAGAAATAGCTCTTGCAGCACAGCTAAAAAGCCTGGTTTCACCCACCCTTGGTGCCACTCTGAAAAATAGTCTTGCCCTCACTTGCACTCCACCAAATTCTTGCTCGTTTATGAGAAGTAGATGAGGTTAAACAGAAACCAGTAAAAGCATCCTAAAATATTCTACAGACAGCCAAATATTTGCAAGTCCTGGGAAACAGTTGCTTTCAAAATCTCTCAAGACAGATGAGGAATTTGAATGTTTTTCACATGGTGGATAAACAGTAAGAAGAAAAGATGCAAACCACTGAGGTAGCAAGTAAACACAAAGTTAGCTTCAGCATCATACAGGGACTTTAACTATCTAGAAGTCAAAAGTTAAGTAATTTAGCACTCAGTATCATAATACACAAACTTTCTGTCTATATTCAAGTTGATAAGCCTAAAAAATGTTTTTAATGAAAAAGAAAAGCCCAGTTCTTCAGGCAAATCTTAAAAGAAGCTCCTGGATAATTAAGTCCCATTTCAAGAAGCATCCTGGGCAGACAAAGCTATGTATTGAAAATAGGTTTAGTAATCAATTCTTTGGGTTTTCCAAGGATAACTAAAGAAGCCTTTGTAATCAATTCTACCTGCTTTTAAAATACCTGCTTCCACTTCCCAGCCCTCTGGTTCTTGTCTATTTATACTTTAAGTCTTTAGGACAGGGACTGCTGCTGACTGGAATGATAGAGTCCTGAACTTAGCTGGGCCTGCAGGCATTCCTTTGATGCAGACCATAATATGTTTACAGAAAGAAAAAAAAGCTATGTTCCTTAGCAGCTAGACCAAGTTTGAATAAACAGCCACCTATTTCTGGCAATAAATACACCAGAGAACAAGCATTACTGTCTTTGATCTATGCTCACCTAACAAAAAAGGACTGTTTTGACAGGTAATTTCTAATCAAGAGGATAACCTGGACAGTGCATTGCTGCTAACACTGGTGAACAACATTTTATTAAATTTATGTACTGGTGAATTACCAGCTGTTATTTTAGCCTGTGTGTAGTGCAGCTTTCAGCATTATTGATCATGAAATTTTAATATAATGCTTGGAAGCATTCACTGGCATTTCAAAAGCACCATCCGATTGATTTAGAACTTAGCTGCACTCGAGAGACAAGTCCTTATCGTCTGGTATCCTCCTCCTCTCCCTTTTCAGCTCAGCTCGTTACTGCATAAAAAGTTGCTTGAAATTTAAGTTTACTCAAAATCCATAGGCCACGCTGGCCTTTATGATATTGCCCTTTACTGAAACTCTGCTTTTCTCAACAGCTTTCTATTACTCTATAGATTTGTTTAACTTTTACCTCATTTGATGCTGTTACGCCGTGCTCTCCTTTTCCCAGCTCCATACAACAGTGAAAACGCAAATGTAATCAAGTTTTCTTACATGTAAATGCATTCAAACCTGAAGTTATGACATCTTGTCACCCCACTGCCATCATAGTTAATAGTCCATTTTCATTTGTTTTCAACAGATTCACCTTTTGGATAAAACTTTGCCTTCAAAATCAATTTGGACTGTAAACTGAAATATGGATTACATGCAGAGCTTAAAGGCTATTTTAAAAAACCCAACCAACAAACAAGCCAACAAAACTGAACAAGCCCACAATAAAAATAAAAACTTTTAAAAAGGGAAAAAAACCGCCCACTACTTCCCCTCTCCCTACCCCCAGTAGGAGTATATTCTCCATCTCTTGAATATTACCTGACTTTGCTGACATTTGTTTCCCAATACTGAAATACCGCCTCAGATATTGATTTTGCCCCATCCCCAGCAACCTGATTATTGCAATTTCTTGTAGTTTGTCTCCCTTTAGCTAGTCATCAAATGGACAGACTCAGCTCACACAGCCCTGCAGGAGACACCAAGTATCACTTGGTGCCATATCAAAAGACATTCTGAAATCATCCCAAAATAAATACAAGCCTGATGCCACTCTTGTGAAATAACACCTGACTCTGAATCAGGCCCTGAGGGCCAGTTTCCCCCCAACAAATTTCAGGCACTTAACTCATATATTCTAGGAAACCTGGAGAGAGCAAGAAATACTGGCATATTTCCAGGGCAATCCACTGCTGCCAGATCATAGTCCTAGGAGAACTAGAGCTTCTAAATACCTAAGTATGGCCACTGTTTGATAACAATATAAACCCTTTTTGACATGGCTTTACTGAAAAAAAAAAAAAACAACAAAACCAAACAAAACCCCTCAAAACAGCCAGCACTGTCCCCCACAACAACCCCCAGCACTCCTGCACCCCAAATTAAAAGCATAACCAATTGTATTTATTGCTGGCATGTTTCAAGTCCAAAGTGAGATGCCAGGCAAATTTAAGCATGAAGAAACAGCTCCCCATTGTCCTACACATCCCAAAATCCATTAATGAATGACAGGAGGGAAAAAGCAGCCCTCCTTTTGCAAGGAGAGCTCCAGGCAGCCAGCTCCCACACCTTGGCTGTGGCCAGCAGAAAGCACCTGGTTACTGTGCTGCAGAGAGCCATTGATACAGTCCCGCTGCCCTCACACGGGGGAGGTAGTGCAAAGGTGAATCTCTGCACCAGCCCAGTGTGCTGGTTTGGGCTGGGGTAGGGATAATTTCCTTCACAGTAGCTGGCATGGGGCTGTATTTGGGATTTTTGTCAGAAACAGTGGTGGTAAAACAGGGATGTTTTCCTTACTTCTTGCACAAAAACCCCATCAAAGCCTTTTCTCCTTCTCACACTGCCCCTGCACTTGGTTCTGTGTGGCTGGCATAGCCAGGACGAGTTTGCTGCATGCCTGGCTAAACCAGAAGCAGGTAAGCCCTCATGCCAGGGGAAGCAGCCTCTGCACTTCAGAAGAGATAGCCGTACCCTGCTACACCCCTTGGCTGTGGAAAAGCCCTGCACGATGTCCAGGCTCAGCATGTGACCTCGCAAGGGCCAGTCCCCCCACCCTCACCCTGGAGGACTGGGAGGAGGAAAAGCCAAAAGGCAAGCACAGGATATTTCCCCAGTAGAGCAAAGCTTACAGAGACAACCGTAATTCACAGAACACCAAATCTCCTCATTCGTTGCCCCTCAGTCTCCTTCAGAGGCATTTTATTACTCAGCAATGATTTCTCAGCTGTGATAATTACCAACAACGACAGGCTATTGAGGGCTTAAAACTGACTGAGAGAAGCAATACAAATAAGATCTAAGCAGAGGATAGACTATACTCAGAATTAATAGCTATTTTCCTAGTTCTATCATTACCGTGGCTTCCTGTTGTCCATGATATCACAGATACTCTAGTCCTATGTCAGTGGCTGAAGCCACAGCAAAACTGTAGTCTCAGCAAGGCTGTGCAGAGGGAGAGCAAGAGACATGAAGAAAGGCCAAAGCTCTGGCCTCACAAAACAGAGCAGGGGCTGCTCTCAGCAATCTGCTTTGCCATAAGGATTTCCAGGACTGAAAGCACCAGCAGGGCTGACTCCCAGTAGGATGATCACCTTTCATCTGGTCACTGGCTAAAGAAACACTTCCCTACAGTATTCATAGCTCCAGCCCGGGGCTCTGTGAAATCCCTTGGAGGAAATTTAGTCATACATACACATCCTTCTCTCAACATGTCATGCTTTATAGGCCTTAAACGTAGCCTTCGATTCCACAAGCTCATCTTTCATTCAAAGAGTTGGAAATCACTCTAGCAAATAAACTATGAAAATTGCTCTTGCTTCCAGTCAACAAGTCACAGAATTCAATTACTTTGTACATGAGTTTGCTATTTCCCCTCACCAAAACAGGACAAAGGGTTGGGCTAAAATGTAGAATATACAACAACAAATTCCTTTTTCCCCTACATCATCCAAGACAAGTAGCAGAACTGTTTTACATGAAAGAAAGCGATCAGAGCCCTGTGCACTTCAGTGGAGACAAGTCAATAGCAGCTGAGTTATGTGTGTACTCAATACCAATATACCAGCTGTAAGCCAGAAATGCCACTAGCTCACTCATCGATGCAGATCTGGTCCCAAAGCCCTGTTCTTCCTGAAAACACTGCAAGTGTCCCCTCCTGTGAGACAGATCTCTGACTTCCACGGGACAACTTCAGACAGCTAGGAGTAGTTTTCACCCGCCCCAAATGCTACACTTTCCCCAAAAGAGCATAAAATTAGGAAGGTACCATGCACAGCCTTATAAAATGAGAAGATATAAAATTATAGGATGACTGGAAAGGTTGCTAGATACATAATGAGACTTCCACTGAAGCTGCCAGCACTACCTCTGCAGACCTAGCACAGGCGGGAATATCAGCCACAATGACTGGATCTGACCCAGGGCCTGACCTTTAAATGTGTGTTTGGAGCAGGCACTTGTCTCAGAGCTGCTAGGGACACTTTGCCATCTTTTCAGCAAAGAACTACTCCAGAAGAATTAATTCTGTTGTCTTTCCACTTTCATAAAACCCACATGGCCATTAAGAAAGTGGAATTGAAGTGTCATTCCCAAGATTCTCAGGTGACTAAGCTAGCATGGCTAATGACTTTTTAATATCTTTTTATGCCTTCAGGAAAAGTGATATAAGTAATGTAGTATTTTGTTTTACACTTCTATAAACCCATTTGTTTTTGTCTCATTTCAAAATCCCTCTTGGAGTAGCTCTCCATTTGGGCTTATTTTGTATTTGTTGAAATTTATATCCATCTATTGTCCTAGTAACAGGGTTGAAAGCCAGGAAGCATATAATCTTTCTGTTTCTGAGAAGTCATTTCGTTCTGGCTAACCTGGTCTCTCTGACCCAGAAGAAACTGTATCATCATTGAATTAATTTTCCTCAAAAAAAGAAAAATAAGCCTAAAATGAAATAAGCCACAGGGAGCTGTGTGGAATAGGAATAACAGCAGACCGATATGTTCATTTTATGTAACTACTTCTGCTCTTTTATGAGCCAAGTAAATTATTCTATTCTTCCAGTTCTTGTGGCTTGTTAAACATTAGAGGTGTTATTATAGCTGCAGCTAGAAGAATCTTATTTCAGTACTATTTAAATATGTTTAGGATTTTTTTTAAAGAAATGTATCTGTGCTTAGATAGAGTTACTATTAAGAATAAAATAAAATCAGCCAAATATAAACTGCAGAAGAATTACTGTCAAATGAATTGCGGGAGGTAAATTTGGTTCATAGAAAGTAATACAAGTGCTATCATTCAGACCAGAGACTACATTAGAGGAATTAGAGACAGATTATTGCTCATTAGGATTTTATACTGAGACTCTTATGAACATTTAAGCAGGCCTGTTCTCCGCATTTAAACATCCTCCTTAGACCAGTTCAGAAAGTAAATACTAGGACGCAATTATCTAGCATGCCTTATTTTCAAGCTTATGCTCCTGGTGTCTTGCAACTTACAGTAGTGAAGGAATAAAGCTTAAAACTGGTATCTATTTTATCACCTAGAATACTGAATTTGCCACAACTGGACATGACATGTTTTTCTTACCCCTGTGGCAGAGTCACACACTTACTCAGTGTCACGGGTGACAACAACTTAGCCCAGCCAACAACTTAGCCCTAAACAGCTGCTCACTCACTCCCACACCAGTGGGGGTGGGTGTTGGTTTCCGGGGATGGTTCTGGTGGGGTGCTATGACCTTCCAAAATCGACTCTAGCAGAAAGTCGCTCGGCAGCCACTGCATTCACACAGACACGCACACATCCACTGGATAGCTTCTTCGACAGATCGATGGCAGAGAGGCAGGAAGGGTCCTTGTATGGAATTCCACGGCAGAGGTTTATTTCAGCCCCGTGCGTGAAGCGAGCCAGGGACCAAAGTCACTGAGGGATGGCGGGTCCAAGGTTATATATGGGGGTGGGGAAAAGCATTGGGGACTAATGGTCTCAGGGCACAGGGGTGGTACATAGGCGGGAACTTGCCATATTAGGGGAAAAGGGGCAGGGAATTCAACAGGCCAGTCAGGGAAACAGAACTGGGATACCTTGGCGTGGTAGGACAAAGCATCCTGGGAGGCTTCACCCTAATCTGGGGAGATCTCATGTGGTCTGTCCCTTTAGGGGACTCTCTCATTCCCTGATTTGGGTATTCACTGGCTCCCACAGGTGGGGGAGAGAATCAGAAGGGTAAAAGCGAGAAAAATCATGGGTTGAGATGAAGACGCTAAAATAGGTAAAGCAAAAGTTGTGAACACAAGCAAAGCAACACAGGAATTCATTCACCATTTCCCATGGGCAGGTAGGTGCGCAGCCATCCCCCGGAAGGCAGAGCTCCTCCACATGTAGAGTTTACTTGGGAAAACAAACGCCATCATTCTCAAGGTACCCTGTTGTGGCAGGACATGTCTACCCCCTCTCTCTACCACAGATGGCTGGTGCATATGCAGGAGATAACTCGGGCAGGTCACAGGCCCAGCATGGGGTATCTTTGATGCCAAAAGGGTTCAGGCCCCCAGCTAAGAATCAACATCTTAATCTGGAAATCAAATGTGGGAAGAGATGAAAGAAGTATTCTTGACCAAAAGACACAGTTCTTATGTCTATAAAAGTCCACACAATCATCACAGAGGCAGCAGTGTCTTACACACTCCGTGGAAACATGTGAGAAGATTTCTCCCTGGAGCTTAGACGCAACTCCAGGTCCCTTTCCCGGGGATTGAGAGAGAGGATTTTTGATGTGTACTCCATCAAGATTAGATGGTAAGAAACATTGAATCCTAAGTTATACTATTTCTTAGCTAGCTGTAAATTTAATGGTACCTTTAACTCTGCACATAATACTAGTATGCCTTTTTGTCTTATCCCTGTGTAGCAATAGTCTGTTTTAAGTCTTATGTCTCTTAGTTTTGTGTCTATAAATAAATAAATCATTTTATAATAGACCAAATCAGCCATTATTAAGGAACTTGTGAATAAGAGTGGATCTTTGGGTGCTGGACACCTCAATAATGTGACTGCCTACTGCCAGAGGCCTGGCCAAAAGGAAAGAGCTGATTTAAACCTACATCATCCATTCATAACACCCGTTCCTTCTTCTTTCCCCAGCTTTATGTCCTGAACATGACACCATATGGTCTGGAACATCCCTTGGGTCAGCTGGGATCAGCTGTCCCAGCTGTGTCCCCTCCCAACTTCTTGTCACCCCCAGCCTCCTCACTGGTAGAGTGGAGTGGGGTGAGAGATGGAAAAAGCCTTGACCCAGTGTAAGCACTGGTCAGCACTGTTGAAAATATCCCTGTGCTATCAACACTGTTTCCAGCATAAATCCCAAACATAGCCCCATACGAGCTATTGTGAAAGAGAATTGACTCCAGTTAATAGTTTATAGTGCCCCACAGGCCACTTCAAAGGGAAGCACTATTGGACACATCAATCCCGAGACTGTACAGCTCGTATGGCTGTTATCAGGACTTGCAAGCATCTCTAATAGTCAAGTGAGACCTTCACTAGCAGAAGAGACAAGTGCGGAACAACTCACACAGAGGGAAACCTCTGAGTATTGCCACAAATTGGCACCAGTGGATACCTGTCTGGCACAGACACAGGAGTAATCCATTAGGGTGTTGGCATTCTACATGCCAGGAGTTTCCCACTAATTAATAACAATTAATTACCTTTAGCTAGAAAAATATGTTAGGCTCATTCTCTGTTCACTTCAAACTCTGTGCTGCAACGTACCAAATGCTTAGATACCAGCTACTGATGTTTCTTCCTCTCATGGTTTGAGCTGGGATAGATTTAATTTTCCTCCTAGTAGCTGGTGCAGTGCTGTTTTTTGGATTCAGTATGAGAATAATGTTGATAACACACTGATGTTTTGGCTGTTGCTCAGTAGTGCTGCCCATAAGGTACTTACTCGGTTTCCCCTGCTTTGCCAGTGAGGAGTTGCACAAGAAGCTGGGATGGGAGCATGGCCAGGACAGCTGACCCAAACTGGCCAAAGGGATATTCCACACCATAGAATGCCATGCTCAGTCTGTAAAATGGAGTGAGTTGGTTGGGATGTGCCAGCCCATGCTTGGGGATTGGGCATCAGTCAGTGACTGGTGAGCAGCGCTATTGTGCATCACTTGTTTTTTCTTGGATTTTATTTCTCTCTGTCTCTTTTTCATTACAATTCATAGAGTCATAATACGAATAATCATAGTTTTAGTTGGAGGGGATCCTTTGAAGCTGTTATAACTACCATTATCATCATTATTATATTTTTTGTTGTTTTCTTTCAGTCATTAAACAGCTCTTATCTCAACCCACAAGGTTTACTTTTTTGTTTCTGATACTCCTCCCCTGAGGTGGGTGGGGGAGAGGATGAGCATCTGTATGGTACTTAGTTGCTGACTGGAGTTAAACCACAATATCTCTACGACAGTTCCTCTCTAAGAACCAAAGATTACCCTGGCTCCAGGTTGCTCCCACCAGGCATTTCCAAGTTGTACACGGGTCCAAACAAAGCTAAGGTTATGCCAGCAGAAGGGTAATCGCACCTCAGATGCATTTCTTTTCAGTTTGTTCCTTCCTCTGTGTGAACACATGCTGACAGCCTGTCTCTCTGTCTCATCTTCAGCATCCCAGGCAAGGGTGTTGTACCACAAGCGGCAACAGTCTGCTGGTAGCTCAGGCTTTCAGTGAGGATGTGGAAGGTGTGGTATTACTAATACCCCAGTATCAGTTCATGTTCACACAACATCTCCTACTCCTTAGTTCCATTCTTCTTTCAAAAAATTACCCACCAGTCTGTGGAC
Source organism: Dryoscopus gambensis (assembly GCA_013389985.1). NCBI lineage: Eukaryota > Metazoa > Chordata > Aves > Passeriformes > Malaconotidae > Dryoscopus > Dryoscopus gambensis. The sequence goes on from WEIT01003878.1 coordinate 326,291, forward strand.
AAAAAAAATTTCAGAATCCAGCTGACTGCTACTTAGGCCGTCTAAAAGCAGAGACAAAATACATGAGTCCTGTTTCAAAGCTCACCCTCACAAAGTAAATGTTTATACCTCTCCTACCACCTGATTGCTCAATGGTCATTCCCACAGAGAGGAAATTATGGCCTTCCTCCCATCCTACTGTGCTAACTGATCCTGTCAAACTGAAAATGGTCTGCTAAATGCCCTTCCAGAACTAGCCAAAGTGGAGTAATCCAATTCCTCCTTCTGCTTGTGCTATCTGCTCTTCTGCTGACCTATTGGGGGTTTAATTATGTGACTGCAGGGGATTTATATATGTCCTATAGGAAAGTCACTTCAGCCCCCCTTGTCTGTTAATCTTCTCTAAGAAAGGTAGCGTGTTATTGTTTGTGAGCTAAACTCTGCCAGATTTTGCAAGAAAAGCTGTCAAAGCAGCATTTCCATGAATTCCTGGTCAACAGACCTTTTTTTTTTTTTAATCTTACAGTGACCAGTCAGAAAGCTTTATTCAAAAGGATTTATAAAGCAGGTTAACCTTCGCTGGCCCTGCATCTTTCTCTGGCCTTAACATACATACAAATGGGGTTAAAAGATGTTGTACCAACAGTTCTTTATTACACTCCTTTATAAGCCATCACACAAGAGACGAAGTAAGGCAATGCCAGATTCACATTCTGGGAACTTGTACTTCCCATTGTAAAGTTGGAATGCGAGAGCATCCTTGGTCATTGTAGAAAATGTCAGTTGTTAAGTATAAAATCAGATTGTTTTGCGTTTAAAATGTTTCACTTCAAGGGCACTGTACATAGTTATCGGTTCCATTTGCTTCAATGAATCTTCTGAGCAAGTAACCACAGCGTGGCTGTGCCACAGCTCTCCTCCACTAGACTCCAGACCTTGTTTTTATGATGTGGTTGGCTCCTAAGTATGCTTACCCTTAAACATGTTAAAGAAAGAAGCATCAATACAAATTAGATCACTCTGTATTAAAATACCCCTGCCTGCCCCAAAAAATCTCTTATATTCTAATCTTGTGATTCAGCGTAATTATGTAATGCTTGTTCAGTGATGAATACATTGACAGGTTGACATTAAAGCCAAGCTTGAGCTATTCTAGTCTGTAGCATAGTGATCACATGTCCAGTAATAAGATTAAAGCAGCTTCTTGGAATTGTTCCCTCAAATTCTGAGAGTGTTTCTCAGACCATCTCTGCCATACAGAAGAAATGCCTCAAGAGAAAGAAGAGCTGTAGCATTCCCTACAAAAATTGTTTTGCTGCCGTATGCCTTTCCCATTTTTTTTTCTTTCAAAATACTTCCATCTGCCTCCTGCAGAGCTTGCTCCAGCATCCCTGTGTGCAAATAGCATGCTCCTCTATAATTAGCTTCCTCCTCTGTGACTTAATCAGTGATATTGTAAACCAGACACTGTGATAATTTGATCAGCTCAGTGGCAGTGAATTGTACCATGACTAAAAAGTCCAGGCTGGTCGTAACTGTAGGAGAAGCATCTGCTTGAGAGGAAGGGTTACATAGTCCTTAGGCTAAGAGCACACAACTGCATTTAAATCCTATAGCTAACCCCAGTTCCTATTCCTCACAGAAAGCCCCACTCCCTAGAGTGAGTAGGCACGCAAGCTTTCTCTCCCTGTATGATATCCATTGATTCTTAGCTACTCCACACAATGCTTATGCAGAAGGAGAGGCATTGCTGTATCCACTCCAAATGAGATCACAGTCCCATGATTAAATGCTTTCTAGTGACGTAAATCTGCGTTTCAGAGCTCTTCATGTAGGAGAGAACAAAATCCTACATTTAGCCTAGCTGTACAAGTGGATTGGAAGGTATCAAGAGAAGCAAGTTTTTCTCTTGTCCTGGGAAAAAAAACACCTTACAGTAGTGCCACTAGATTTGGTTGGACACAGTGATTTTAAAGGTCTTTTCCAGGCTTAATGATGATGCACACAAACTGCAAGCTTCACCCTGCACACCACACTCAGGGCAGGCTGGGCAAAGGCATGCCTTTGTGGTGAATAAGTAGTACAGCCTTCAAAGGACTCCCCTCCCAGCAGGTTTTTGTTAGTGCAAAACTGGTAATCCAGTAGGTTACTGGGCATGCAGAAAGAAACACTGTATTTCTTTTGTTTAGGAGATTCACGTTCCAAGACACTCAGAAGCTATGTGGTTACTTTGGCCGCACCAGCTCCTCATTGAATGCACCACTACTGGTTTCAGGCAGTATGTTGCAATCTCTGTGTAATCTTTTGGATTCCATTAATCATTTGGAGCATATATGAATAAAGGGATTATTTAATCCTGTTATCTCCCCTATATGGGAGACCTTTCAAAACCTCCAGCAGGTCTCGACTTTGCAGGAGGTAGCTTTATGTCCTCTGGCGTTGAACCACCCAACATAACACATCCACAAACCTCAAAGTTTCTTTCTGCAGCCTAAGTTTTTTCTAGACCATTAGTTCATACAAATTGCACTCCCTCATCTGCCAATGAGTTTGCACGCTGGATTGTGCCGTTTAAGTGAGAGTTGCTTCCATAATTTGTCTCTCCAACCTCCCTGCCCCACATAAGCCTGATTTTCGGTGCATGTTAGCTCTGGGTTTGCAGGTGTATACTTGCGTGGAGGTAGCATGTGCAAGCTTGCTTTGCAGCACTTACTGCCAAAGGTCTCCATTGATGCTGTCACTGAACAGCTGAGTTCACTCTTTCCTGTATGTCACCTGAGTATGAATTTCAGAGCATATGATATGAGTGAAGAAGAAAAAGCC
>WEIT01003878.1:329610-378132 GCA_013389985.1 Dryoscopus gambensis
TCTGGCTTCTTGCCCTATCAACAAGCTGAACTGAAACCATATCATGCCCCTAAAGGGGGCCATTTTGTTCACAGATTTGTCCTTTTCCCCTAGCAGCAGAACAAACAGTGCCGGTTGGGTTCAGACTGTTGGAGCTGCTGTTCACTCCGTGAAATGGCATAAATGGGCTGCTCCCAGTGCACTGGATGTGGTGGAGGTGTTCACAGTCTGCTTTAAAGGCCTGAAAGGACTGAGTGGTGATAAATACCCAGTTTGCCTGTGTGTGAGGGGATAGGAAGGGATGTAAGTGTGCAAAACCACATGTAGACCTTATTGTTTACCTAAGAAATGCTGCTGCAAGGATGCAGGGCTGGACACAATTTCTCCCTGGAAAGGGTCTTCCCAGGGACTCCATTCTGTGGTCCTAATGCACAACCTAAACCAGGCTCCTAGAGATACTGTCAGGCAGACAGGAGCAGTAGAGAGTGNTCCCTGCCCCACATAAGCCTGATTTTCGGTGCATGTTAGCTCTGGGTTTGCAGGTGTATACTTGCGTGGAGGTAGCATGTGCAAGCTTGCTTTGCAGCACTTACTGCCAAAGGTCTCCATTGATGCTGTCACTGAACAGCTGAGTTCACTCTTTCCTGTATGTCACCTGAGTATGAATTTCAGAGCATATGATATGAGTGAAGAAGAAAAAGCCATGCATTTCTTTCCCGGGAATTTTACTGCGTCTATTCAAGCAATGAAGTACCAAGATTCTTCTGAGAGTAGCAAAGGATGAGCTGGACAAGAAGAAATGAACATGCCCTGTGTACACTATGCATGAACACATAAGAAACCAAGCCACGAGGGGAAGGTGGATTTGTGTTACATGTCTGGGAAGCCAGGGGAGAGGTTCCCTGCCTTAAGTCAGGGAAGAAATATACATACGCAGCTGATGCAATGACAGAGTGCTGTCCCAGCACAGGGGTGAAACACTCATGGGCAGCATTCACAGATCGCCTGATAGAGGGATAAATGGAAGATGATGGATAAATTCAATCTTCCTCTTCAGAGGTCAAAGTTTGTTCCCATGGATTCATGCAAAACAAAGTCTGGCTTCTTGCCCTATCAACAAGCTGAACTGAAACCATATCATGCCCCTAAAGGGGGCCATTTTGTTCACAGATTTGTCCTTTTCCCCTAGCAGCAGAACAAACAGTGCCGGTTGGGTTCAGACTGTTGGAGCTGCTGTTCACTCCGTGAAATGGCATAAATGGGCTGCTCCCAGTGCACTGGATGTGGTGGAGGTGTTCACAGTCTGCTTTAAAGGCCTGAAAGGACTGAGTGGTGATAAATACCCAGTTTGCCTGTGTGTGAGGGGATAGGAAGGGATGTAAGTGTGCAAAACCACATGTAGACCTTATTGTTTACCTAAGAAATGCTGCTGCAAGGATGCAGGGCTGGACACAATTTCTCCCTGGAAAGGGTCTTCCCAGGGACTCCATTCTGTGGTCCTAATGCACAACCTAAACCAGGCTCCTAGAGATACTGTCAGGCAGACAGGAGCAGTAGAGAGTGGTAAAGCCTCAGTCTCAGCAAGCAGAACTGCAGCATGACATGCAGTCCCCTGTGGCTTACAAAAAAGACTAGATAAATCAGAAGCTTTTCAAAACCCACAGTATCTCCAGGAACAGGCACATTGCCCAGTATGACAGTATTTTTCTTTACTTGAGATTCTTGTCCTGAAAAATCTCTCCTAATTTCTGTGCTTGTTTTGTGCAAAGGCAAGACAGCAAATTTTGTCTTGCTTTCAGTGCTTTGCTCCTTTGCCATGACGGGAGTGTGTTGCTGCAGAGCTCTGAAAAAAGCGCTGAAGGAAGTTCAAAGCAGAAATACCACTGAGAAATGGTGAGCTTGGCACTCCTAAACCCTTTGGCAGCCACTGGGAAAACTGCCCAGTATCAATACAGACCCTGAATGCTCACAGGACTTTTTCACTGAAAGAAGGATGCCTGCACTACAATGTCTTGCTGGTGCATCTCCACTGTGTAAAATACCAGCCAAAATGACAACACAACCCACCTCATTGAGGAAAGGAGAAAAAGGAAAACTCAACCTGTGCAAAGTTGTCTTTTCTTGTCTTAACTTCAGCAAACAAATTGGAGCCTGTGCAGCATATTTATGCATTGGGATTTCTAGAGAGGGTAAGGCTTTTCTGTGTAGTAAGTCAGTCACAACAACAGCACCCCACCAGTGAGCTTGCATATGGGCTAAGTACTGTTCCAAGCAAATACTTTTACTTAAGGGATGTTACGTGGGAGCACTTAGGAGCTGTCACCAGTAGAAGAATCCAATTTGGGCCTTAAAGGATTCTCAAAATGAAAAAAATCAAAGCTTTGCCTTAAACTATTTGCCACAAAGCTTCTGCATAACTGCATCTTGCAAATGAAGAGCAGTGTTTGCTGGGACATGTCTGACACCACCACTAAAATACTACATGCAGCCATTTTTACATTTCAGAAGAGACACTGAAAAGTTGGAGAGGATGCAGAATTTTGCAGTCTGAGAAAGAAAAAAAAATCTTGAACCAATAGACTTAATTAGTGTACTTAAATTACCCCAAAAAAATCAAAAGTTGACTTAAGAATGGAATCTTTGATGTGGATAAAGTTCTGGGTATTGAAGATACATTTAACTATTGGAGAAAGATGTAATAAGACAGCAACTGAGAGAAGAAGGGGGACAAATTTAAATGAAAGAGGGTGCCAGTTTTCACAGTGAAGGAGCTTAACCACTGCCAGCAAAATATCAGGGCAATGGTAGTGTCACATCATTAGATAAGCTCAGATCCAACTTGCATCTCTTTCTGATGAATTGTTTCTATTTCCCAGGGATTTCTGTTCTCAGTACAGGAGCACTACATATTGTTTTAAGGTCTTAAACTATACTGGGGTGAAGACCAAATAACCTATTAATAGGTTCTGAAATCAGAGTGTTTGCACTGAGGATCCTTGCTAGGCTCCACGAGACCTCCAAATCCCATGACCTAAACCCTCCTAGAATGTTTAAGTCCTTAAGTATCCTGTCCTTCAGTTGACTGACATTTCATCTCCATCACATAGCCAACTTGAGCAGCCCTACTAGAGGGGCAGTTTTCAACTGACAAAACAAAACCCCCCTGTCAGCAGCCATGATAGTCACAAAGAAAGCTGGGTTTCAGCTGAAATGATTGCTTCATTTCTCTTGGGACAATACCTTAAATCACTATTTTGCTAAAGCCATCAAGTACCACTAATAAAATCCTTCTTCAGTTTGTTGCAGGTTTTGGAGCCTGAATGCCTCAGGTTCCTTCAGCAAACACTTGCCTGAGTGATGGGAGTCCGTTGACCAGGCAAGTCCCCCAGCAAACCCTGAAACTGGGCTCCTTGTCTGGCAGGTCACTCCTCACATTCTCATCATTCTGTAGTGGCCATAACTTTTGCTGTGTGGCAGGGAAACTGTTTCATTTTAGTGCACAAAGATAGTTAATTTTGGCAGGTAACCCTTGCTCTTCTCTGTCTAAATTCCAGTGTGTCATGACTTCAGCGTGAGATGAACATAAGCAAAAGATTCATGTGCTGTTCAGCAGCTATTGCACCACATTATTAATTTACCATATTCATTTAAGCAGTGCATTCATATGCAGTGTGGGACGCAAGTGCTTTACGTATCACACCACATTTTTATCACATACCACTCAGTCTAATTCACTATAAGCAAAACAAACCTTTTGCAATATTTTCCCCTGTATCTACTTGGATATCGAATTTGGACAAATGGGAAGAGCTCCCTAAAGATGATCTATAAATGGTTGCAGCAGAAAGCATAATTAGGTTCATCTTTTGGAGTAGCATGAAATCATCTGCATGTACTTAAGACTTCAGCAAGGTTTAAATACTTTGCTGGATAAAGATGAATGCATAAGTCTGATCTGCAATGAGTCTGTCTTTCAGATTGCTACACCCTTGGCACATCAGCACTCTGGTGCCAGTCTGTAATTGCTGTGTGTATTCAAGTGCTAGATATCTTTTACACTGCCTGTATAAGACAATGCCAGGGAGGGTAAGTCCTCCTGGCTGATTTTAGTATAATAGAAGCTGTTGAGTAAAGTTTCACCACAAACTGAAATACTTGAAAGAAGCTTGGCACCCAAGCATTCAAAAAAAAAGAAAAAAAAAAATCTGGAGGCTGATTGCAGCATTCTGATACATATCCAAGACACTTCTAAGTAATGAACAGTATAGGACAAATACTTGCACGACAATCCAAGTAATGATATATGCAGATGTGACTGAAGTTTAACTCTATTACATTTGTCAAGCAAGAGTTTAACAGCCACACCATTTTAAAGATATTATCCTCCTTAAGTGCTGCCTGCTACAGAAAATGTAGCAAATGTCTTCTATTTCATTTTTTCCCTAAAGGATTGCAACAAATAAGCCAAGATAAACCTTTTCCTATGATCATAGGAAAATTCCTTTGGAAGGTATTTGAAGAGACCATTTACTTTTCATGATTCCCCTGTAACTAAGATTTCACTGCAGTAGCAAAGAAAGATGTGTGGTCTATTTGTCTGAGCAAACCTAGGTCAAATCTTGGTTTTGCTACAGTCTAGTAGAATGGCCTTGAGTTGGGCACCAGGAGACTGCTGCTTCAGGATTCAATACTGCTGCTGTGCAGCTTTGTGCAACCCTATCTTCTTTTTATCCGTTTTGTGGCTTAATAGCACAGGAAGGTCTTGGAGGAAGAGGCTCTTTTCCAGGGTATTTGTGTTGTGTGGAGCATGACGTGGCTCCAATTTCAGTCAGGGTTTGTAGATTGAACGATAAACTTAGCACAAGAGTGAAGTGATAGCAGCATCACAAGGAGTCTGCAGCAGATACTGGAACTGAAACCCAATTTCCTGAAGCTTAGTGTCCGCTTAATCAATAATGTCATCTCCTGTGGAATTTGCCTATTTTCATCAATAAAATACCAAGATTTCCACAACAGTTCACTCATTACTCGCTCTCTCTTTTTATAAGACTTGTTGCAGGTGTCTGAATTGACTGAATCCTTTAAAGATTCTGGTTATTATTCTTCCTAAACCCTCATTTCTTTTTGCATGCATTGCAAAGTTGAAAGGCATCAGTTTAAGTCTCTGCAATGAACCACTCCAAATTATTTCTTTGAAGCATCATCTCACATGATTTGAAGCATCATCTCACTCAATGGGACTCATCTTACTATTGAGGATTTTTTTAACAGCAGCACGTTAATGATTTACTGGGTTATTTAGCAAAACCCCCATTGATTTGGCTTGGCAGTGAGCTCTACAGATAGTGCTCATGCTATCTTTTCTCCCTCCCAGGGTATCATCAAAATGTTTAAAGCTTCAAGCCAGATCCAGAGCCTGTGAATTGGTGCCTTCTCACAACTTAGGCCAGATATTCAACTGCTTGATATCATGATAGAGCCGCTCAGACATGCAGAAGATATCTCCACCCCAAGAATAGTTTTCAAAAGAGTCAAATTAGGCATTTTGCAAAAAGAGCTTTTTTATTATGCTAATGGCCAGCATGCATCATCCTAGGGAGAATGTGGATTACTTAGCCCAGAGAAAAAATTGATGTTAGATTAAATGACAATTATTGTGCCTTCTGGCCTCAGTTAATTTAAAAATTTCCTAGTACATATGATTTCACTTTGAGATTATAAAAAGCATGGTTTAGTATGCAGACACAAGCCAGGTGTCTCAAATGGAAAGAAGGAACTTTAGTCTAATATATTATAATTTAGGAACTTAAATTGTTACATATTTTTCCACTTATTCTATTAGAAGTAGTAGTACTCAGGAGAGGCGGAGGGGAAAAGACATCTAAAACCAATAATTGTACTATTACTTCTAAAGAACTTGCCTTTTTTCCAAGGCACTTAGATCAGAGAATCGTTTAGGTTGGAAAAGACCCTTAAGATCAAGATGCTCAGTTTGAAAAATTTGATTCAGTTGCCAACAAGAAAAGCTATGGGACCAAATTGTTGTGGTCTGTTAATATACTATATATTTCTACTAACCATCTGGCTGCTTTCAGTGCTTTTGCCACTCAGGGAAAATGTCATTTACAATCAATTTCAACAAATGCCATATGCATTAAAGTTGAGAACAAATGATATTTCAATATTACACATTGTAGACGAGCTTCAAGTTCACCTGACCTTTCAAGTTGTTCAGTTTGTGTTGTTCTGGGGTTTTTTGTTTGTTTATTTTCAGACTGTCTGCAGCCCAGCAGCTTGGTACTGTACCTGTGGGTACTTGCTCAGCTGCTTAGGGCGAGAGATGCAGAGAGACTGAGGAGCCCCTGCTGAAGCCAGGACTTGTGAGACAACCTCACAAACATCAACTCTAGAGCACTGGCCACAGCCTGGGACTGAGAGCCTCTTTCCTACTCAGAGCATGGACAAGGGTAAGGACCAGAAAGATTTACATCAATCAACACCAGGGCTGCTACCCTTAGCATCAGGAGCTAGTTTGCACTTCCTGAAGATTCAGCGTACAAACACAGGATCCCTTAATACTTGAGTCCCCGAGGTTCCTTCCACAAGCATTCAGATATTCAGGCATGAGGGGTGGTTCTTTATAGCTACTCAGTATTTTTAAGGACAGGTATTGAGATTTTGATAAGCATTGGCCTAATAGGTTTATTTTTCAGTTAGCAAAGTATAGATTTTTTTTTCTACAAAAACAACTGAAAAAATCAGTAGAATCTCATTAATCTTTTAATTTGTTTGAAAGTTCAGATAGTAAATATTTGAAATAGTGCTTCTAATTAGTTCTAACACAGTCATCTAGTCTTGCAAGTAGAACATATGGAAAATTTCTACTGAAGTTGAATGTTAATGGATGGAACTTTACAAGCAGTCATTATCAAATCTTCCTTCTATTTGACTAAACTGGAGTTTTACCACTTGCTACAGAAAGAACAGGTTTGGGCCAATTTTAAAATTCCTTTGCTATTAAGTACATAATAACTATCAGATTTGGACAAAGTTGCTGTCTCATTTTCAAGATGGCATGATAAGTGTTGAAATTTTTAAATACTAATTACAGTCACTCCCCTCTAACATTTTATAACAGGCACGTTAAGCAGGATTGAATTGCTATTCAAGCCACTAAAAGATCTTTCAATTTGATCTTTTGAACCTCAACTCAGCATCAATGTGAATAGCACTGAAGGAATACACAGAATAAGTTCAGAAGCACTTCAAAAAAATATGACTGCACAACCTTCAGATTACAAATGCAGATTCCTTAGAGGAAGTATACTAACTTTACAAGGAAAATATTATCAGCCTGACTTCAGCAACTTCATGTATGTTAGCAACTTCATTTTTTCTGCATGTTTGGAAGCTTATGGATTGCAAAATGCGCCTTAGAACTGAAAAGACATTATCAGACAAGACATACAAATCACTTCCTCAATCAAAAGACCTTTTTCTCAAAAACTCATATAACATAATATTCATCAGCATTCATAAGAAGATGTATACTCATTTCTACTAATGAGGGAATTGATTCTCCTACACTGCTTATGAGCAATGTTCTTGGCAAGTTACAAACAGCACATTATCTGTAGATTTAATTTTTCATGGAAGGGTGTGAGCAGCACTCCTCCTAAAGTGTGTTTTTCAATGGAAAGTGCTCCGAGCACAGTTAGGCATTTTGTCTCCTGATAGGAAGGGTATGATTGTTAGAGCACCTGCAGTGCCCTCAGCAGATTAACTATTAGCTGCATCTCACTTGTGCTAGCAACAGAAATATTAACTCATTACAAAAACAAAGGAGTTTGAAAGCGCTGTGAGTTTTTTGTACTGGCCTGTTATGTGTGCTGTGCCTTGGACAGGGCTGACTGGACTCACCGCAATTCTTTTCAATGAAAGATGCAAGGTGTCAGAAGAGGTTTTTATTGAATAGTGTCTATAGGGAGCAGTTATCACCAGCCTGAAATAGCTCTGCTATAGATGTCAACATGGCATAATAGTTGGGTTTCAGGTTTTCAGAGATCAAGCAAAACCTGGGCATCAGAGTCTCTTCCAAGACCCTTCTACAGGAATGGTCTTTCTAGTGCTTCTTTTGAAAGCAAAGCCCCTTTCCCCATGACCTGTGGCTGTTAACACAAGCTCAGTGAGCTACAGAAGGTCTTTCCCAAAGTCGGCTTTGTGACCGCTTCAGCTTGCTCCTCAGCCTCCTGGGGACGCACTGCCAGCACCTCACAAAACTGACTGCCAAGCTCCTAACAACTGCTCAGTGCTTTGGACAGCAGGAGAAGGGTACAGCCACAGTTAGGACAAGCCTGCCTCTGAGCATGTCTCCCTCCATATTCACACATCTCAGACATTATTTGGGTCAGATCTTTCAAAAGCCCAGGACTCTCCACCCCATATACCTTCTGGTTCTTATGGAGAAATCTGAGTATTTCCTCCCTATTGTAATCCACTTTCAATCTCCCTAATTCGGGTATGTTAGGCTGTGGGTTTATTTTCTCAGCTTCTGGGAATACAGACACTCACTCTCTGACCTTATTTAGCCTGTTGACTGCTATTTTCAAGCACAGGAATCTCATCATGGGTTCTCTACTCACCTCTTCACACTAAGCCCCAAAGACCTCTTGTTGAGGAATGCTTTTTGGCCTTTACATGAATTTCTTCCTTGTGTTGCCATGTGCATCTATCCATCCTCCTAAACATGTCTTTTAACTGACAGGCAGCTGTTACAGGAACATCCCTTGGCTACATACATAGAAATCTGTGGTCTGTATATGGGACTGAAGTGTGGACAGTATCACCTGGAAGTCTTGACAGCTGCCACCAGCTTCTTTTGTACAGCTCCTTAGCACAGCACCTTATTTCACAGTATTCTCATTAGTATTAGTGTCTTACTACACAGAACAAAACAAGCCAGTTTTGCTTGCTTATCCACACTTCCTAGCAGCAAAAATGATTGTGTTTCCTTTTTTCTTTTTTAGACACATCAGTGTTCACTAAAGCAGAAGGAAGGATTAATTTAGTGAAAGCACAATATTAAATAAGCTCTTCCAGTGAGTAGACATCACACACCAAAATACGGGGAGCATGGAATTAAAACTAAGACAGAACCCAGATGACCCACTTCACTTATCAGCAATGCAGCTTGAAGAGTATTCTTGGCTTTCAGAAACCTAAGAAGCAGATTTTGATGAATAGATGAACACCAAGCAAGCAGAGGAAACACTACCATACTGCCAAGGTTAGCTGATAAAGAGCACTGCTGGTGAGCCCTCCTGCTTAAAGTGTTTCAGTGTTGGATATACACTGGAGCTTTTAATAGGTTACTACCAGCATAATGCTGGTAGAATAATCTGATAATAAATGTTAAGTTCAGAACTTTTTGCAACTGCATCTGAAATCCCATAACTTAATTACAAGTCTGGATTGTGGGTCATTACCACCTGTAGCACTCAGGTTTTCTTTATGTCCCTGAAAGATAGAAACATTTTTTACTTAATAATGAAGCGCTTAAAATACTTATTCCTGCTTTTTTAGCCCCTGCAGTTTTGGCAGTCTGAATCATGAGCTATAATACCAGTAATTTCATCTATGGCAGGTGCTAAGCTAGAACCATAGGCACTTTCCATTTGGAGTAAATTAAAAATAGGAACTCCAGTATAGAGCACTTACTGCAGTGTGTAGCTTCTGAAATATAAGATTATCTTCTGTCTTTGGAAGCTGAAGTCTAAACTGAGTGCAGTTTCCAAAGTTCTGACTGTATTATACAGTTTTTAAATATAAATATGTGATTCTAAAGTAAGTGTTCATACAAAACACCAACAACAAAACTCTAGATATCTGATAAAAATAAATTTAAGAAAATGCACCAGAGAAATGTTGTTTGTTGTGAGCATTTCAGCTATATAAAAAATGTGATATTTTTAAAACAGCTACAGAGAGGATAACTCTAAACCAGCTCCTCTGAGATTTATTGTTCAAATTGTGAATAAGACTAGGGGCCCATGTGAAAAGGAAAAATGCTAGATGGAGAACTGATAAAACACTTTCTGCATTACTAATCTGCAGAGCTCTACCATAAGATGTCTGTGGAAGATACCACAGAAGCGTTCAAAATAGCAGCGTTTGTTTTGACACAAAACATTATCAGTGTTCAAGGAATAGGTTAGGTAAATGAAGTTACTTTAGAAGATAAGTCAACTGCTATTAAGACATGGAAGGAAAACTTTCTTTATGGACAACTTGCTCGCATGATACTTACATCTCCCCCTGAAGCATCCAGTGCTGACTACCACTGCAGATAGTGAAGAATTAGCTGGGATCTTGATTTTACCCAGTCCAAAGCTGACACTCCTGAAGTCACAGGCAGCTGTTGCATTCAACAAAACATTAGACTTCATTAAACATTTGTTTGTAATGGAAAATATAAGAATCTGTCTCTGATCATTTAGAATAAACTCTTTATTTTTTGTTTGCTTTTCAAAAACTCATCTTCATGTTGCACCTATGTTTGCTCTTGATTTACTCCTATTTATACAGGGTACTCAAGATCAGAGATCTTATTTCTTCATGCCCTCCGCCACGAAAGCAGAAAGTAGTAACTGACCCAGTCACATACTGAAAACATGTTGGGATAGCTTTAAAATCCTTCTCTGTCATAGAGAAGCTGCCTGAAAAATCAGGTGCTAGACTAGGTTGCAACCCCATGACTGCTGAGAGCTGAGCATAGGATAAGAACAAGGCACGCTCCAGCCAGTCACAGGTGTGACAGTGCTTTACATTTTGGTTTACAGCTGTGAAGGTGTAGAGGTGTATGCTTGCTCCTCCCCATTTTAAAAGCATATTGTGGATGCACTGAGTTTTGCAGAAATGCCTCCACTAAGTCAAGAGCCAAATGCCTGGCAAAGCAGGGACCATACAATTTCCGTGGGTAGAGATCAAGTGAAGGATTTCCCCAAGCACTTACTTTTCATTTAGCTGATGCTCAAGGTGACACCAAGAATCCAAGCAAGTGTTGAGTGAGAAGTGGACATCAGTGTCAATTGCTGAAAACAGATTACACTTGAAATCCAGACTTCAATTTAGGCTGTATTTTCAGCTGCAAAGCCCTGGCAGGGAGACACAGCTAGATCTGAGCCTCGACCAACTTGGCCGAGGATTCTGCACACATTAAACAGGGTGGACACACAACACGTGCAAGCAGGCAGCCCTGGCCTCAACCCAGCAACAAAGATCCATACAAAACTGAAGGGGATGGGGAGACAAGGGGGGCAAACCCTGTCTTCTTAGGGAGGCATTTGTAGCTCACAGGATCAATCTTAAAGAGTGAAATCCAATTACTCCTTGTTCCCAGGACAGCACCAGTGCTCCTGACCTAATCTACTGTTCATTCTCTAATCTACCCCTCCTCAATCAATGAAAAGAATTAGGAGCCACCCCTGAAAATGAGCCATTTATGAGAAGAGAAACCATTTTGTCCAACTGATCTGTACTTGTGATTTAGAAGAAGCTTCTCCTCCCACCACACTTCAACCTCTCTAAAATAAAAAGTTAGCAGGTGAAGTCTCTTTCAGCTGCCAAAGAGGTTCTCAAAATATCAAGCTGAATTACAGATGGAAGACTCTTGCTGAAGGAGGAACTGCTGCAGTTGTCGTTCTTTGTGCTGTACTTTATTAATTTTCAGGCCTATTAGCAGCCCTCATCCTTCACTCCTGTTCCTTCTTTCCACCCTATTACAATCCTTCTGCTTTGTTAAATGTCTGTGAATGAAAAGCAAATCCACTAGTCAGAATCAGAAGACAGATTCAGACCCCTGTGAGCAAAATGGACAGTTTAACCAAGAGCTTGCCTTTGCCATTTGTTTTTTGAGCACTGCCAGCCTTTTCCCCTCAGTCTAGGTAAAAGATTGGACTGAAGGAACCCAGCTCAGCCAGTTTTGCTTGTCCATCTGGGAAGGATTTGGGAGAGACTGGCCTCTGGAGGATGCCTTTTCACAGGAGGTGTGCACCCCACAACTATGCCCGCTGTCTAAGGGACATTCCTGTCCCTGATGTCTCACACCAGATGCTCACAATGAATACACCAAGCTTTTCCCCTCAGTCCCTCTCTGTCATCCCTGCAAGTTCGCTGTCTCCTTTGCTCTCCCTTACTAGTTTGCCAGAAAAGTAGCTTGCAGCTTCTGTAGCCTTTAGAGAACACAAACTTCACAGAACCCCAATTCAGTGTCCTGAAGACTTTCAGTGAGCAAAGACAAAATTCCTAAAGAGTAAGTCCTTTAAAAAAAAATTCTCCTCTCTAGTTTAAACAGTGGAAAGACTTTACTTACAAATGTTTTCTAATGAGTAAACAAAACCAGGGGAAAGTAAAAGGACATTGTGCAGGATTTAATGGGCAAGTGTCTATCTATCTGTCTATCTTGCTACCATCATTTTCCCCTTTCTCTACAAGATCATCTTGGCTCAATCAAACTAACCAGTTTGCAAATCTAATTTGAATTCCTAAAAGCAATTCTAATTTATCATGTTCCTCTCTAAGGTCAAATCTATTCTGTATTATTTTTTCAAAGTTTTCCAGCATGGTAAGTACTGTAGCTGCATAATAAAAGGAATACAATTCTTTCTTTATGGAAAATTTCCTTGAAAAAGAAAACAACTCTGCATTACTGTGGTTATTATGAATTTCAGCTTTTATAAAGCACCTTGATGTGTTCATCAGTTTTCACAAGAGCCTTGTACTCCTTGCAACTGGCAGACATTCTATTATGTATTTAAAAAACACATACACACACACACACATATATATGTAATGCTCAGGGAAGATAAATCAATTCAAAAGATGCCAAAATGCAGCAAACTTGAGAATTATATCTCCTGAATACCAGTGTTTTGCTGAAACCTATCTCTAAGTGAACAATACTTGATGGTCTTTGCAGGACTATAGGACACCTTAGGCATCTTAATTACTAAAAATCAGTGTTAGTTTCAAGTATGGCTGCTACACTGCTAAAAAAAAATTGGAAAGCCCAGAAAATACAGCCAAAGAAATGGCAGATAAGTTTAATGCATTTGGCAGTACACAGGAAACACAAATTTCAAATTGCAGATCGAATTCTCTAAGGATGATCTATCTCTCAAGGGATGGAGAATTCCCTGCAGACACAGAAATGACATGCTATGGAGCAGCATCACATCTCAGATATTGGCTGCAATTTTCTGAAAAGCCTGAGTGAGGCAGGCTTAAATACCACTGAAATTAAATACATACAGATAATTTCATTTTCTTGAATAAGCAGTAGTGCAGAGCCACTAATCACGGAATGGTTCAGGTTGGTCGGGACCACTGGGGGTTATCTAGTCCAACCTCTACTCATGCAGGATCCCCTAGAGCAAGTTACTCAGGACTGTGTCCAGACAACTTTTTATTGTCTCCAGAGAAGGCAACTCCACAAACTCAAGTCAGTAGTGCTAGAACATTGATACCATATTGCTCTACAGTGAACACTTGGTTTCATTGGGGAGTTACTTCTAGTCTTTTCACTGGTCCATTTTTTAACTTTTTTACATAATATGGAACTCTTGAGACTTACAGAACTCAAAAAGGGGAACAATAAGATAAATTTCTTTTGCTTTGTTCACTGTAACAGCACTGCAGGATGTTGCAGGAAGAAAGGGAGTGTTTTGTTCTAACAGACATTAAAGTAGTTGCTTCTCAATGGCAGAGGGATCTATTGCTCTTTCTAAGAGCATATGGGATATTATTACACCCATCTTCATGCCAGCACTGTACATTACCCACTCAAGGTCTTAGACTAGAGCTATTTTGAAATAAAGTTAGATTTGAGCTTGGTGACTGGATCAAAGCAGCACAGCAAAACTTTTCTTTGTCAGTCAAGGTGCTACTCTTCAAACAGCATTTATCTTGCAGTATTTAAAGCTGCTTGCATTGTTAAACTCAATCCTGAGAGAGGCAAGCCAACAAGGAAAACACAGGCAAGAACATAAAACACAGGCTCAAGCATAAAACTCTGCACAACAATGCAGCCCACAGCCTACAACTGGTCTCAGCTCTATTCAAAATAGCACCAGCACTGCAAGAGCCTGGTGCTTGACAAATGCTCATTTCACAGCACATGCATAAACATGCACCTGCAGGTATGATCTTTTGCACCAGGCCTAAGAAATAGGCTGTGACTGTCCAGCTCCCACTGGCACATATTCATACACCTGTGCACTGAGTTTCAGTCAAATATCTACCCGCCAAGTCCCAGTTTGGTAGACTAACAACTGATGTGGAAACTTCCATTTCTAGAGGCTTTGGAGAACCTGGAGCTGATTTATTCTCTGAGGTATTGGGTGACTACAGGGCAGGCAAGCAGAAAGGTCTTTGTGTCTAAGGCACAAGACTTGCTTTTAGTGGTGCCCCATGGCAAACTTGGTCCAGAGGTTAATGGATAAAGGACAACTAATGAAGCCCTGCACCAGTTTTTATACTGGCTCTCAAGCTTTTAAGTTCACCAACCTTTTGTGGTTATGCTTTTTGCCACCCTTTTTTAAAGTTGGGAGCACTTCAAAATTCTTCAACAGTAAAATGTGCAGCTCAAGGAAAAGAAATCCAACTGTAGTCCTCATTCCAACAGCCTGTAAGGGACATACTGAAAGCCCTCCAGGCACAGTTTCCACACTAAGCCCCAGAACTCAACTGTCAGAATTCAGGCTGGCTCACGCAGACAGGTTTCCCTGTTGGCAAACAGGATGCCAAGGAAGGGAAATGGTTTCCTAGCCAACAGTATTCACTAAGCCGACATTTACCTGGTGTCTTTAGAACAATACCATAGGGAGAGATAAATGCAGTCGAGCTCTGTTCTCAAGATTTTCCCCAGTTTATTCAGTATACCCAAGACAACATACTCCATGAAAATGGAAACAGTCCATCCTCCCCAAAACTTACACCTCCCCGGCTCCTCTCTCAAGTGAAACTGTCAGAGAAATGCCTTGAGTTAGGAAACCATTCCTGCTAGTGCTTGCCTTGCTCCTTGCTTAGGAGTATGGACACGGGCATTCACATGCTTTCCTGAACAGGCATGGTTTCTCTCAACCAGGTGCCTCATTCTGCTTCTTTCTTCAGCAGTGCCTTTGCTTTGTGTCTTTCCAGTTTTGACTAGTAGTTCACTCGAACAGGCAGATTTTCCACATCAGATGAAAACAGGATCTCCCACATCAGGGTTCCAAACTTGCTACATAACCAGAATACAACAGAAAGTACTTAAACATGGAGTAAAGCCTTAACACCATTTTGGAGACAACAGTGTGGAACAAGCAATTCTAATCCCCTCCCCCAATAATGAGACTGATGATTTATGTAACAAAATTATGAATCACTGATATTTTTTTGTTGTACCAGTGTATAATTATTCCTCAAAGCATCTGATCATGGATATTTGGACACCTTTTGACACATCTGAAGGCAAATATATACCAAGAGATGGCATAAGCCTGTCTAATAAAATACTGCTTTTTACAATATTCACGACAAGGGAATTATAGGCTGTTATTTTGTATTTGTTGACCAGAATGTCTTTTAACTACTTATTGTTTATTAAAAAAAACAATGATCCTCCATTTTAGAGATTCACAGAGCAAATAAGATGACTTGTTTTTCTGAAAAGAAAATTGCCCTGCAGATGTAGATGGTCATGCAGCCAGTCTGGGGTGACAGCTGGTATTTAAATGGAAAATTAATTTTTCTCAGTCTGTCAAAGCAGGGACCTCATTTTCCAAAGGAAGTGCGAGATTGCTTTAGACCCTGCATACCACGAAGTCACTGACAGGAAGAAGAAATGAGTGAGGTGAAACTTGAAATCGTCTTTCCCTATGAAAGCCCTGCTCCCACATTCTCTGGGGAGGGGGGTGTATGCCCTGCAGATTAGCAGAGGAGAATCATTCATGTAACAATGGTGACAGCCCAACAAATCCTAGGTAGTGTCTAACTTACAGTGAAGGCTCACACTTGGCTCCTGATCAGACTCACCATGGAGTGTACTTTCATAGCCTGCTTTTAAGCCCTGAGACATATCTGGAAAGATGAGAGAATGAGGCTGGTCAGAATCATGATTGCTCCGCACTGTGTGAATGCCAGTACCTTATTTCACTCCAGAGAACAGCTTATCCCCTGCTGCATCCCCCAGCTTGCTGCCAGGGGGGCTGCTCAGTCACTGCTCCTGCTGGGTGCCTAGGGAAACCAAAACCATCATGGGCACTCTTCTGTGCATTCCACATTCAGTTCCACTACCTTTCCTTACCTGCTCCTGGCCAACAAGGACTACCTCATACACAGTCACTGCACAGCATAGCAGGACACCCCAGAATTAAGTTTCTGACAACATTTGGGGAGGTCATTCGTTCTGTATGTCCCAAAGAAAGATAGTCTATATGGAATTTTTTTTAATTCTTGGACCACATGTATTTGTGATACTATGCTCAGGTTCTCTACTTGAGGAGTGTTTTGATAGCCAAGGCAGTTTTGGGGGTTTTTTTCCCAAAAGAATTCAAAGCAGAATTACTTTAAAAGATAATAAAGGTAAGTGTTGGGACAGCCTTCAGCCAAAATACACCCATTTGTTCCATGTATTTCCAGGCAGGGACTCCCATGTATTTTAAGAGCTTCTCTAATAGCTATATGATCATTTTCAGATCGTGACCCTTTATATTTCTGTATGCCAGATAAACCTCCACTACTGTAGTACCTGATGTTGCCCCCATCCTTCCACAGCCCCACAATATCAAAAAGTACTACCAACCAAATTAGAGATGAACATAAGGTCCAGAGGAAATTAGGGCAAACCCTTATGGCTGGACTGCAGCGAGCTTGAGAGAAGTCACACAGGAAGCACCTAGCAGAGCTGGGAAGCAAGCATTAGGCACACATATACTGATATATCTGTGCTAACACTATATTGCACCACCCCTCCCCCTTTAGTAAAATATTCCATTTACTTTGTCTTCAGGCTCCGTGCTTTGCCATATTGGGATTTTCACCAGGAAAGGAGCCTATGAGCGCACACGCACACACACATACAGGAGCCATGCAGGTGAACGCAGCCAATTTTAAAAGCACATAGCTAGACAGCACATAGCTTTAACTTGTCAAAGGTCCACCGCAGACCATGCTTCCTGCTCCTGCCAAAACGATGATCTGGATGCAGATCAGGGGCTCTGACTGCAGATGTTAGGAGTGCACCATTCCTAACAGATGCATAATCTGATTAAATATGAAATGCAATGATATTGTCAAAACCCATTAATCACTCTTTCAAGACACATTAACATAGGCTTAACTGACAGCTGTGGTGATTTTCCTGTCTCTACAGGTACTGTTGCTCATCAAAGTTACCCACTGGGTCTCAACGAAGAAAAGGTATTCAGTATGCAGAATATTCTTCAGTGCACAGTACAGATATTGCTTTCATGAAAAGTGTTGGTATTACTTTTATTCCTCCATCTTTCTCTAGATTACTATCTGATTTCTATGTACCCCTCCTAATCTGCACCTTGTGCAAAAATGCTGATAACTTGTCAAAAATACATGGAATTTAGAAGGAAGCAGAAAGCATGGCAGATCCATAAGAGAGGAGCACAGCAGTAAGATTTCACAGGGCTGCTGTGTCAACTGCGGTAGCCTCTTCTTTAACAGAGGCATCTAAATATCTAGCTTCTTGGCCTGGGAATGAGGTCTGCATGCACTCCCTTATTTTATCTCAGTGGGTCCAAAAGAGACAGGCCATGAATCCATCTTGCATCCATGCAAACTTCCTTTATTTTGGCCTTTCAGGCCCTTGATGCATCTACCACTATAAACCATCCATTGCCAAAGTTATCTGCACCTTTTTGCACAACTAGAATTTATTTCTAAATCTGCTTTTAGCCTTTTTTTACTTTTGTTTGTTTGCTTCCAGACTTGGTATAGGACTTTCTAGACCCTTGAAGTACTTACTTTGAATTCAGTGTAGGAGAAACAGCACCTCCCTGGACCACTAGACATTAGGAATGTCGACAGGAGATAGCATTTGGAACTAGTTGAGGGATCAGGTCCAACTGATTGGCACAGTAGGGACATGCCCATTTACTTTAAGAGTTTGGCCATGACAGGCTGCCCAAGAGCAATGGCTCATTTACAGAAATGACCAATTGTGTGTTGAGGAAAGGGCAATAAAGAGCCAGTGTTTGTTCACAAAGCAAAAGATTTTGGCAAATTTAACTGTAATAAAGTCTAGTGGCTACCATTACATTAGCATACCAGACTTCCCCAAGAAGATGATGACAAATAAAAAAGCACAGGACAACAATACTAAGATGTGCCATGTCACAGCAAGGAGTAATGTTCCATGACAGACAGTGGCCAGACATGGATATCTGCAAACATACGGGGCTAAAACTGGAGAGAAAAGTTGTCACTTCCTGGATCACTGGAAATTTGTTTCCCAGTCCTGTGCCAGAGGAAACATCTCTGTTTAATCTCCTGCAATGTCTTTTTATTGCACTAATTTGTCCAGTCACACTTTGAGCCCATATAAGCTTTCCGCATGTCCAGTATCCTGTGGCAAATACATCAACAGCTTAACTACCTGTTGCATTACAGATTATCTCCTTTAACTCTCCCTTAGCTTTTACCTACTAGCCCCCTACTGGGTTACTACAATACCTCGAAGCTAAAAGAGGCAACATCCCACCCTTACTTTCACTTACCATATAATTCATTACTATGTACCTGTCATATCTAATTTTTCAAATGTTTAGCCATTGCTCAGTTATAAAAACTACTCCATCATTTTTGTTTCTCTTATTTCCACTGTACTTCTCTCCTTCCTCCCACCTCAGCCATCTTGTCAAATCTTGCCTCCATTGTGCAATTTACAGGATCAAATAGAGGATAAATTGGAAGCCTGAGAGTTTCAGAAGGAACAAAGATTGGCACAGCAGTCCATCGTGTATTGTTGATCAAAGGAATGCAGTTTATATTGAAACTCTTCAAAGCAGGGGTTTTTACTATGTGTTTACACAGTACTTGTCTCAGCGGGACCTTGCCTTATCTAGGACTCAGGGGTATTGTTCAAATAAATAATTAATAAATACCTCAAATAGGTAAAATGGTGCTAGATAGGCATTTAAGGAGAATAAATACTTGTAGCTGTGAGCTTTCAGGCATGCTGAAACAAACATTAAGGTGGTGATAAGTGAAGGAAAGGACACAAGCATATTTTGTAAAGTGGCATGGAAATGGCTTTTGTCTTTGAGACGTTTCAGGTCAGCTGCACATCAATACCTATACACACATAACTGGCATACATGTGCATCAGCATGTATGAAGACAACAGTATTTTGTACTGTGTANGGGTTACTACAATACCTTGAAGCTAGAAGAGGCAACATCCCACCCTTACTTTCACTCACCATATAATTCATTACTATGTACCTGTCATATCTAATTTTTTCTAATTTTTCAAATGTTTAGCTATTTCTCAGTTATAAAAACTACTCCATCATTTTTGTTTCTCTTATTTCCACTGTACTTCTCTCCTTCCTCCCACCTCAGCCATCTTGTCAAATCTTGCCTCCATTGTGCAATTTACAGGATCAAATAGAGGATAAATTGGAAGCCTGAGAGTTTCAGAAGGAACAAAGATTGGCACAGCAGTCCATCGTGTATTGTTGATCAAAGGAATGCAGTTTATATTGAAACTCTTCAAAGCAGGGGTTTTTACTATGTGTTTACACAGTACTTGTCTCAGCGGGACCTTGCCTTATCTAGGACTCAGGGGTATTGTTCAAATAAATAATTAATAAATACCTCAAATAGGTAAAATGGTGCTAGATAGGCATTTAAGGAGAATAAATACTTGTAGCTGTGAGCTTTCAGGCATGCTGAAACAAACATTAAGGTGGTGATAAGTGAAGGAAAGGACACAAGCATATTTTGTAAAGTGGCATGGAAATGGCTTTTGTCTTTGAGACGTTTCAGGTCAGCTGCACATCAATACCTATACACACATAACTGGCATACATGTGCATCAGCATGTATGAAGACAGCAGTATTTTGTACTGTGTAGGTTGGACAAAATCTTTATTAAAAAAACATCTTTCAGCAGTGCCTCTTGCATTAGCAAGACTATAAAGGCTTGAGAGAGGCAGCACTATACAGTAGTGTCTGAAACAGGCTGGAGAGGCTTTTCTTAGGTTGACATGGATGCACTGACAAGTTCATGGGGACCAAGAACGTCCACATTAGCCTTATGGATTTATGAGAGGATGACTAAAGTGAAAACTAACAAACCCTGCCATACAAAAGCTTAGCAATATTCTCTTTGTGCCTAACTCATTGTAATCTAAGATTCTGTTTGCCTACATGATCAGAAACAACATTCTGGACTGTGGTTCAAAACCACTATAGAAACTGTTACCTGACACACCACAGCCTGAAGAATTCCTAACACCACCTCCTCAGTAAACACCTCTAATGATGTCCCACAAAAGCAGAACAGAAATCCATGTAACAGAGCAGCTAGAAGCGTAATAAAGTCACTGAATATGAAAAAAACCCCAAAGAATGGAAACAGCATTCTAGAAGAATTGGGAATTTTTTTTTTCTTAGAAAGGATCCACTGGGAAATGCTGACAGAAATCTTCTTTCTAGTCTACAATATGAGCCATTGGTGGTCATGATTCACTCGAACTGTTCTTGTACAGTTTTGTTTTTTAAGTTGGAATGTTCAGGGTGGAACTCTCCTGAACAAGTGCTTGCAGAAACTCACAGTAATGTCTCTTACTCCTAAGCAGAGGCTGACATCCTGAAAGGCACTTGGCATGAGTTTTAATAAGAAACGCTGGCCACAGGTGGAACTGAGAATGAGTTGTCTGTGCATAGAGAGTTGCTTAAACAACACATTTAAATACCCATAAGTGTTCTTCTCCAGACCCATCACCATCCTCATGGCCCTCCTTTGGATGCTCTCTAACAGCTCAATGTCTTTTTCATATTGTGGCACCCAGACCTGCCCCCAGCACGTGAGGTGAGGCCACCGCAGAGCAGAGCAGAGCAGAGCAGGACAATCCCCTCCCTTGCCTGGCTCTGCCTGATGCACCCCAAGGTCCCTGTCTGTGGGACTGCATCCAAGTTACTAATGAAGGTGTTGACAAGAACTGGGATGAGGGTGGTGCCGTGCAGAGCCTCACTAGTGACTGGCCACCAGCCTCGTGTTACCCCATTCACTCCAATCCCTTGTGCCCAACCATTACAAGCCATCTGTTAAAATCTGTAAAGTTAGTATGGGAATTTGGAGCTTTTTGATCTCCATCCCAAACCAAAAGTCACTGTAATGGTAAAAGACTAGCACTCTTTCAGACTCTGGATCACGCAGTAGCAATGCCATTTATTTGCCTGTTTATTCAAAGGGGCTTTCAATGATCATTCAGTATCAAGGAACACTCAAATAGATGTATTTTCCCCCTCTCTATCTTCACATTTCTTAAGAGCACAAACCTCTTCCACTGCAGAAGGTAGGAACACAAACATTTGATATTAGAATACTAACTTTGTCCTTCATCAGGCCACTGTAGTCTTGCAAAGGACTAGAAAAAACATCTGTACATCTATGTGTGAGGCCTCTTGCCTTGCTGCCACCTCTGTGCAGAGATCACCAGAAATAATATTTTATTGCAAAGTAAGGCATAACCCTAGCACGGCTCAGGGTAATGGCACTGTGAATAGCACAGCATGGGAATGAGTCAAAGCATACTCAGAGACTTTTCTCAAGCATCCTTAACAGCCCAGATGTCTGAAGGAGAAGATCATGGTAAAGAAAATATATTGGAAAGCCAGCAACAACACCATTTCCCACTGTTCCCTGTCATGGAAGAGTCATTCCGTTATGCTAGCAGCTCCTGAGTCATTCTCCAAGAGCAGAACCTGTGGAAGGTTTTTCTCCTTTTTCCATGTATTTACACACCCAGTTCCAAGAACTGACATGTACCCATACTTCTTTCGCATGGAGAAATATCCAGACTCCCAGTGTCCTTTGCAAAAACACATGTAAGAGGTTCAGCCTGTGAACCTCTGTAGCACTGGTATTCTGGCAGGGACCATCTCCTCATGGTACAGTAGTCAGTACCTAGTTGAGGGGTGACTCAAAAACTCACTGCTTTTGGGTGATTCACCTAGTTAGGAGGTGACTCACTCCATGCAGTGATTTAACTCCCTCATGGACCTCAAACTCTAAAGCAAGCCTTTAGCAGCTGCATCCATCCTGAACACAACTCACAAGCTGAAAAAAAATTCACCAACATGGGTACTTTGACTTTCATTCACCCTCCTGGAACTCGCTAGTCACTATTCAAGCACCAAGGATCACAGAATCCAAGGCCTATACCAGTTAGCCTGTTTTCTTGTAGTGACAGCAAGTTCCCAAATAAAAACAGAAGCCTCATGGAAGTGAGAAGCTTTATGCACTTGCAAACATTTATCATGCCGTAGCACAGGGAGAAGGGCTGGCAGAAGAGCAGGAAGCAATGTTACACTTAACAGATCTGTACCGGTTTGCACCTCAGCAAAAAACCTCTTCCACAGCAGGAGGCTGCTAAAAACTTCAGCAAGTTCAAGACAGAGCAATGAAAACATGACAATATTTTCTTCCCACCAAGAGAAATACTGACAGGATCAAAGTATTATGAAAACCTCTGCATCGCAGAGGGGAAAACAAGAACATCCAGGAACAGTTGAACCTAAACTGTTCATATAGCAAATCCCACGGGAAGTTTTTTCTGGCTGTTTTAAAGCATACACCTGCTCTGGGATCAACTTGCAACAAGCTGAAGAGGAGGGAAGGTGCTGCCAAATTCACCTGGGTGTAGAACTGCCTAGAGCTGCTATTTCTCCATTGTGCCTTACTGAACCAGATTTTGGGATCTCACATTGACTGTTCATCAAATCCAAGGATTTGGGCTAACTTTTATGAAAGCAATTTATTGGCTGGATTTGGACATACCTAAAACATTTCAGGGAATCTGTGCAACAGATGCACAGCATGAGAAAATTATTCTGTTCTTATTCACTCCATATCAAGATGAATGCATATAAGGTTTGTAACAGGAGCTATCTTTCAAATATCAAATTTAACACATAACTGTCACAGAAAAACAAATAGCCCACACAGCATAATCTACTGTGATAGCTAAAATCTGCTTAAAAGCAGGGCAAGAGTTGGAACAAAATCTGTGCCAATTGTTGGCATTGGCAGAGTACAGTTCCTGGAATAACATTGCATAAGCAGGAGAATTACTCATAGAAGGTAACATGGTCTGAATTTTTATTATTCTGGAATTTGCTGAAACACACAGCTTGGAGAGGAGAAGCCAGGCTTTTGATGTGTGTGACAATAGTTGGGAACGTTGTCTGTATTTCAGAGACAACATGCTGTCCCTTTCAATAGCATCAGCTCCGTATCTCCATATAATCTCTCTAGTTTAAAATTAGAACAGGAGCCTGTGGCCAGAGAGTTTTAACACTTCTGCAGCACTTAAACAGTCAACATTTGGAAGAAAAAAAACGGATCAGGTGATCCATAGTGCATGCACTTTGCTAGCTGTCAGGAGGTTAATGGTGTGCCTCAAGCACAAGGCTAAATTAGGATGTGAACACCTTAATCTACAGTTGCAAATGCTGACAGCAATGGCACTTCATCAACTATTTTTGCAGTCTTATTTGCTGCATATCTCCCTGATTTCTCAAGCCTGTGCCACCAACCCTCCCTCATCTCCACATAAATTAGCTAAATGACCTCTTGTAGCCTGCTTGAAATGAAAATTGTCATCTGAAGGAGAAAATAGCTGTTCTAAATGTTTGCAGAGAATGGAGAGGGTGTTGAGGATTGCAAGCTTTTCTGCAATAAAAAACCTTCAAAAAGTCATGCGCCAGAAATTAGTCTTATCTGATATTCAGAACCAAGTAATGAATAATTTTCCCTTGGGAAAAAAAAAGCATATCCCTTTTTTGTATTTGAATTTAACATTTTTAGGTCTGCAATGCATTAAAAACCTATGGATATTGCTTAAGAAAAAAATATTTTTGCAGCAGAGCTGACATCTACCCATGTTTATTACATGTGCTTTATAACACAGATCCTGTGCCATACTACTAAAACTGATAGATAAGAGGTGTCTGAGGAGCCACCATAAATGCACTGATACTGTGCTCTAAAAGCTTTATTGCAGGAATGCATTAAACAAAGCAGAATGATAAGAGACAGCTTCAACTTTATGCTGGCGCTGTTTGAGGGGGAAGAGAGATACTGAAGTCACAAAACAGAAATTAATATATTGGCCACAAGTATAATATTAGCAATTCTCCAATTTGTTACATGTAGCTCTGAAAAGATTAATTTAAGGGCAGCAACGAAAACAAGTCACAGTGAATTGATCTGGAAGTTAATTTTCTCCTCCAGGATAGCTGCCTCTGAAGAAATGATATGAAGAAGTTTTACCTGAACAGGAAGGTTCCTGATAACCTTATCACAGGTCCAACCGAAATATCCCCTGGAACAACTTCATGCCATTCCCTCAGGTTATTTCACTGGTCACCAAAGAGAGAAGATTGGTACCTCCCCCTCCTCTTCCCCTCGTGAGGATGTTGATGACCACAATGAGGTCTCCACTCAGTCTCCTCCAGGCTGAACAGACCAAGTCACCTCAGCCACTCCTCATATGGCCTCTCCTCCAGACCCTTCATCACCCCTCTGGCCCTCCTCTGGACACTATCAACTCAACGTTTTTTTTTATACTGGGGCACCCGGCCCAGACCAGTCCCCAGCACTCGAGGTGAGGCCGCCCCAGGGCAGAGCAGAACAGGACAATCCCCTCCCTTGCCGGGCTGGTGATGCTGTGCCTGATGCCCCCCGGGCACACTTGGCCCTCCTGGCTGCCAGGGCACAAGGACTCATGTTCAGCTTGCCATGGACCAGGACCCCCAGGTCCCTTTCTGCAGTGCTGCTCTCCAGCTTCTCGTTCTCCAGTCTGTACACACATCCAGAGTTTGCCCCATCCCAGTGCAGAATCCCGCACCTGCCCTTGTTAAATTCAATTTATTTTTATATATTGTGGAGTGTCCCTGTAATCCACTTATGCAATTCTATGCAAACTGTGTTAAATTTCATCTCTAGCTGAGTCATAAAACCAGAGACAATGGAAAAAGAAAAATACTCCTGTACTCAGGGTCACCTTTGTTCAGAAAGGCCATTAATACAAGGCTGCCAAGCAAATACTTACAGTTATGCCTGAAGATTCCATCCAAATAATGATTGTCTAGATTGAAATAAAATCAAACAAGAAAAAACAGTATTCTTGTACTGAGACTCTAAGTATAGCAAGATTCAGCAAAGATTAAAGTGTCCTACAAGGGAAAACTTTCTAGTGTAAATTTAGAGTACTTCCCCCAAATACAACTCACTGCTAAGATGTTCTTTTTTGCATACTTGCCATGAGAGTATTGCTAGCACCTTTTGCACCGAGGTCCTTGGACTCATAGCAACTCAGCCCTGGCCTCAGTATTCACTTGTTTTCAGCAAGGCTTCATCACTCAGAGAGGCAGTATTCCCAGATCCCATGGAAGCTTTGGAAGGGACTGTTCTGCACAGCTGTCAAAAATATTCTCTAATTTTTGCACATACCTCAGAGGGACCCATGTTTTGAAGGAATATAGACAGTGATTCCAATGGCTTTCATCACTGTCCCAGAGCCTGGTGAGATGCCCCCAGAATCCCTAACATCTCACTAGTTTCACAGAGATGCAGCAAAAGAGAGGTTTCAGAGAAGTAAAAGATTCATGCCAGCCTAAGAAGCAGAGAGTGTTTTATCTGATATTTCCCAGTGTAATGGTGAGGGGCTTATTTACATTAGTTATTCAGAGCAGTAACCACTGGCAAATGTCCCACAGCAGGTTTGCCGAGTATTTTGCTGCAGGAGAAATTCTCATCTCTTTGGTGATTCCAGACCAGCAAGCAGAAGATGTAAAAAGATAACTTTCATTATTACAATAGAATGTTTTTTTCATAGCAGTTGTTACCCCATTTGGAAAATACTGCTTGATATCCTGTAATCCCTCTGTATCTGTCATTTCAGTTTATTAGTTTCTCAAGTATATTCAGAGCTGTAAATGGAGAAAGTGAGCTGTCCATGTTTCAAATTGAAGATAGGACAAAATTGAAGAACTGACAAAATACCATGTAGCTGTTCCAGTTTAATCATCCCACATGGACAGACGATGCATCTACTGTTCCTTTAGAAGCTTATTTCCCAAACTTGGTTATCATGCAGATGGTAAAATCTATTCTTTGAGGGTCAGGATTAAAGCCAATGGGAAGTACCATGTAATTCTTTGAGGAAAAATAGCTATTACTGCTACCTGGAAGGTAATATCCATTTCCAATACAAAACACCCTACATTTTATGACAGCTAACATTTTCCCAAACCTTCCTAAGCAGCTAAACTTTAGAAAATAATCTAATTTCCG
This sequence comes from Dryoscopus gambensis, assembly GCA_013389985.1. Taxonomy (NCBI): domain Eukaryota; kingdom Metazoa; phylum Chordata; class Aves; order Passeriformes; family Malaconotidae; genus Dryoscopus; species Dryoscopus gambensis. The sequence goes on from WEIT01003878.1 coordinate 356,186, forward strand.
ACACTGCACAGAAGCAGCAAACAAGTAAAGGTCAATATAATGACAAATGCTTTCCATGCTATATAATCCAAATAAACAGATGCACTTACATGAAGGGCATTACCTCTCCTTCAAATCCCAAGTGCCTCAGTACCCAAAGCAGGACTTGGACACCCAGTCTGCCAAAACTCGAAAGTGAATGAAGAATTTTTGCACATGCCAAAGCCTTCACAGCACAAGAAAACAAACAGCCGTCCTCGCCCAGCCTTCACAAGGACTCAGCACAGGTGGAGTCATGCCTATATCCTGTGAAAGGTCCTGGCATCCTTACTCTAGCCAGAGAAGTGGACATAATCCCCAGGGCTCGCTGACATAATGCATTAATCAAGTAATGCAAGTGATCTAACAGCTGCACTAGAAAAAAAATGCAGACCCTTCTATGGCATCTCTACAGCATGCCAAACAGAGCATATGTAAAAATTGGCTAATGGTCTAAAACCAGAAAAATATTATCCCAGTGTGTCTTAGAATAAGTTCATAATATTTATTACTTTGGAAATTATTAATTCATATAGATGGTGCAGTTTTATTTTTACTGGGGAAAAAAGGCATTTATTTTAACCCTACGATTAAAATACACTTGTTAAATGCAGCACTAGTGCATTGTTGAGGACAAATGAATTTAAACATGAGGCTGACTCTATAAAACATCAGAACCACCCTTCCAAAGCAAAAAATGCTTTAAGGACATTTAGGTCTTTAAAAACAAAATTAGTCAGGGACTTAAAACATCTTCTCTTCATCAGAATAAAATGCAGTTCTCTGGCTCAGCTGTATTTCCACTATTTATATACCTGCAAAACAGGTAGAGGCCAAAGTTCCACTTTTTGGTATTCCCCTCATCTACAAAACTGGCTAACGCTCCATTTTACCTGAAGGAATTTGCAGACTTAAGAAGGTATGACCCGCTCGCCTGCTCATGGAAGCAAACTGTGATTATCAAAGGGAAATCCATGGGGCATTCACCATTAAAAACTGAATTAACAAGGCGTTCTGCATTTCCTCTGTAGTATATTTTCTTTGAGGGAGGCTTCAAGGGATATTCTGAACTCAGCAGCTCAATAAATACATTGCACTGTCGAGGCAACCCTTCTACAGCACATCCTGACCCACACATTGGCATGCTACCACACCAAGACAGGCACGTAGCACTTGCTCGCAAGGAACAGTACAATGCAAGACAAGGGCCTAAAGTTCCTCAAAACCTGGACCTTGGTCCATCTGTCCAGATAAAACAAACGCTGCTTTGAGCAACAGACAAGGGGGATCCTCCCCACAGAAAACCATCAGCCATACTTGCCTCCTACCCTGTCCCAAGAAGCTCAGGTTGGACCCCAGCCCAGTACTTTGTCAGGTCTCAGCAGGGAGAGGTGTAAGCATTAACGAGGGGTTTCCCTGACATTACTGCCTTCATCTGAACACTCATTTCTACTATCAGGGAAAGTTTAGAGTCTGCAAGGGTGAGGGGAGGTTGGTGGGGTTTTTTGTACAACACAGCTTTTACCCCAAAGTTAATTCACTTCACACAGACCTTTTTGACTAGAAGGTATCGTATTTTAAATCTAAATTCCCTATAGAGGAATACACACTATCAATATCTTCGAGCAACTCCCTGTTGCAGACAGCAGGGAATTCTGTTCAGAAAAGAAATCAATGGCCTAACCAAGCCTATGGTTGTTGGGACTGTTTTATATATATCGCTTTATAGCTTTTAAATGAATCCTGACATTGATCCTCAGAAAAAAATAATGAAAAATTAAATGAAAAGGAGAAAAAGATGACAAAATACTGCAGACAAAAGGCTGGCAAGGCCAAAGACAGTAACATATTGTGCTGCTGGAATATTAAATGTAGAATCCTGAAAGTGTCATTAAATAATTTCGCTGTAAGCCCAGTGGGTGTTTGTGGGATCTGTCTGCATAATTTAATTATTTATTGTAGAAACAGTCTTAAAAACTAGAGTAGGGCTACCACTGTCAGAAGTGAAGGATTACAGAAACCTGGCCAAAGGGAAGACATTCAACGTGTGAAATCCTTCAAGAACCTCTCCACTACTAAAAGGAAAGGGACTAGATTTCCTAAATCCTTCAAGTACATGAACAATCTTACCTATTAGGTGCAAAAAAAAAACTAGCAGAGCACAGAAGCTTTGCCAACATGCCAGTCCTAGTAGCTACAAAAAGAAAATCCGATTTTACTAGCTAAGAAGCCACCCCTAACTTCTCCAAGCTTTAATGGAGTAGTGATTAATTGCACCAAAGTGGATATGGCCCAGTCCTTTCAATGCAGCACTATTGATTTACTCCTGCAGCACAAGTAGCCCACCAGATTTCGACATTGAAATATGATCTCCTTTAACGACGCCCTCTCTTGGTAATACCTTCCAGCTTTCTCTGTTATTCATTCTGGGATTTAGATTTAATTTGGATGCCGTTATGTTGCATATACTTTTATTGTGCTCTGTTTACAAAATGATTCTTGCAATTAATTACAGTAATGAGATCATGGCTAAAAGACTCACAGAATGCTGATTAGATAATTAATGATTGATTGTTTTTTGCAGCATTTTATTGAATATATACTACAGGTTGGTCTCTCCCCTTTCCTTTTTTGGTCTTTCTTGCCTGAGTTCTAATAGGTAATTGAATAAATGATTAGTGGGAAAGTAGATTACATGAATCATATTTAACCCCTCGGCACTTAAACCGGAATCCAGAGTAATATAATGTGAGGAATATAAGAAATCAATTTCTTTGGTATTTTCATTGTAGTAATTACAGGCTGAAAATAGTTTTAAATCAGACATTAGTTCAAAATTGTGAAATAGGCTGGACCTGACATAAGAAGTCTCTCTGTAGAAGCAAGTGATGTTAAAATAGTTGCCTGCCAGCAAGAACAGAACTGATCATCCTGAAGAGGGGCTGGCCAGGACACAGCAGAGCTTGACCATGCAAACTAGTCTGGCCCAGTTTACTGTCAAATGACTGACCATGGGAAAAACATTTCGTTTCTGGGCCTGGAATGGAAAGAAAAGACCAGGTCACCCTTCCCTTGCTCTCAGTAATCTTCTGCAAAACCTTCAGCCATGCCAAAGGCCCATCCCTCTTCAGGGCCAAGACATACCACAGGCAATAACACTACTGCCATGGACTGGATGATGAACTGGTGCAGTCAAATTCCAGACTGATCAAAAGCCACACATCCAAACACCATTGACTCAATCTGGTTTGCTTTCAAAAGACTAGACTGACTGAAGTCACAAAAGTGAGCACTTTGTGCATATATTATGATACAGTCTAATTCAGGTAACTCCCATTGACTTCAACCTCAGCATGAGCCAGACACACTGATCTCCAGTAGGAACACAGAAGATGTGGAACCTGTATCCAGGCCAGTGAAGTAAAAGTACTCCCAGCTGCCTTCTCTTGATCGAGCCCCAGAGAGAGTCTACTTTGTATCTTGGTACACTTCGGATCTCACAGGAAAAACCAGCCTGTATTTAGATAATTGTCAAACTTCATTTGCAAAAATTAGCCAAAGGAAAGTGGCTGGGCAACCTTAACTATATTTTCTTGAAAAAGCAAAGCACACTTTCACAGTTATTTTGCTTGTTTCTTTTTTCAAGTCTCAAATTTTTAATTAAAAAGAGGTTTTTTTCAGAGTTTTGTTGAAGTATTTACGTTTTCTTGAATAGCTGAAAAGAATGAGCAAGAAAAGCTATCACGGTTTACTTTCAGCTTCTAATGTTGCCAACCAGATGAAATACAGAATAAGTCATCATGAAAGACTGATAAGTTACATTTATTCATGGGGACAAAGGTCTAAAATAAAAGTTATGTTGTCAAAGAAGGAATTGTGGTAGTTCCTGAATATTCTGTAGAAAAAACATCAAGCCATGATCAATCTCCAATTGTCCCACAATGACTTCCATGTGATTTTTAATGCCAATAAGCTTACATAGCATTCCCAGCAAAACACAAGACCAGACACATTTGAACTTGGTCCTGCAATTGCAGACAGTTTCAACAAGGCCAAGTGCCGGGTCCTGCCCTTCAGCCACAACTACCCCAGGCCTTGCTACAGGCTTGGGCAGAGTGGCTGAAAAGCTGCCCAGCAGAAAAGGAGCTGGGGGTGCTGGTTGACAGCAGCTGAACGTGAGCCAGTGTGTGCCCAGGTGGCCAAGAAGGCCAGTGATTGACCCCTGTTCTTCAGCACTGGTGAGGCTGCAACTCAAATCCTGTGTTCAGTTCTGGACCTCTCATGACAAGAAGGACATTGAGGTGCTGGAACTTATCCAGAGAAGGGCAATGGAGCTGGAGAAGGGTCTGGATTGTGAGTCTAATGAGGAGCAGCTGAGAGACCTGGGCTTGTTTAGCCTGGAGAAAAGAAGGCTTGGGGGGGACTTTCTCTCTCTATAACTATCTGAAAGCATCTTGTAGCAATGCGTGGTCAGCCTCTTCTCCCAGGTGAGAAATGGTAGGACAAGAGGAAATGGTCTCAAGTTGCACCAGTGAAGGTTTTGATTGGATATTAGGGAAAATTTCTTCAAGGAAAGGGTGGTCAGGCATTGGAACAGGCTGCCATGGGAAGCAGTGAAATCACAGTCTCTGGAGGTAGTCAGAAAAGTGTGGATGTGGCACGTAGGGACAAGTTTTAGTGGTGGACTCAGCAGCACTGGGTTAGTGATTGGACTCTATCTTAGAGGTCTTTTCCAACCTTAACAATTCTATAATTATTCCACTACTGAATCAAACCACCCAGATCACAGTATATGCCATGCCAACCTATTTTGAATACATTCTCACATTGATTTAATGAAGAAAGGTGAATTATCCTGTCTCCATATACTACCAAAGACACAGGCCTCCACAGATAAATTCCTGGAAGACAGACCTATTCACTCATGGATGAGCAGATTAAGCTATCAAATGCCCACGGCCCATAACGTTCTCATCATCCTCCTGTATTTCTTCAGCTGTCAGCCCAGTAGCTTTCCAATGAAACACAGATATCTTACAATTACTTTTCAAAAGAGAAATAAACTAGTAGGAGAAAAGTCAGCAAGATTTCCCTCCACCCACCACCAAAAAGAAACATTACCAAGTGGCTAGGAGAGCCATACATTTGAGGGAAGTTACATATTGCACACAGGTTTTTTCTACACAGCATGATTACAGATAATTAGCATACATGATTGCTAAGAACACAATTATAAGTCCCTGGATAGGACTGGACTTTGCAAGAATCCAATTCAAATCAGGGGGTATGAGGGTCACAATCTGTTCTGATTATATCATATGTTATAGATGCTTCCAATATGTTTAAGATGAGGAACAGGATTGCTACTAATAAAACACAATGTTTTTCATGAGCTTCAGAAGCTAAATATCTTGGAGAAAAATCAAAGTCTAGCAACACTGGTGGTTTGGTGAGAATAGTTAACAGCAAAGTTGCTTAAGGTGCTTTTTGTTAACCCATATAAATCACCTAACACCCGATGAGTCATTGCCTTAAGATATTAAGGGATTAACATCTACCTTGAATGAGAAAAAGCATACAAAGTATTTGATGTGATTTAATTTTATATATAACTGTCCTGCAGTTACACACCAGTCTGTGTCAGGCTGCTGGCAGCTTGCCTGAACTTTAACCACATTTATCTTATACTCCTGCAAAGTAGTTTTTTGCATACAAGGCTTGAATGCCTTCTGCAGTTCCCTGCTAACTGCTAGACCCTTGCAGCTTAACTCACCTTCTACGACCAAGGTCTGAATGAACTGCACAGCAAGCCAGAATTACATTTAAGAAGTTTTATTTTGAAGTTTCTGGGTGCTCCTCCTTTCATAGAATACCTGCTTGCAAACTACCAGGGAAGCTACTGTTTGAAAAGCACTCCATCTCTGGCCCTTCATTCATACAATGACATTCAAAGAAGGTCATTGCTCCAGCATGAGTCCCTTCCATGGAACGCAATTCTTCAAGAACAGGCTGCTCTGGCATGACTCCTCTGCAGGGTCACCAGTCCTGAGGGCAAACCTGCTCCAGCATGGGGTCCTCTCTCCACAGGGCCACAGGTCCTGCCAGGAGCCTGCTCCAGCATGGGCTTCCCATGGGGTAACAATCTCCCTTGGGCATCCACCTGGTCCACTGTGGATCTCCAGGGACACAGCTGCCTCACCATGGTCTTCCCCATGGGCTGCAGGGGAATTTCAGATGCAGTGCCTGGAACACCTCCTGCCCTCCTTCACTAACCTGTGTGTCTGCAAGGCTGTTCTTCTCACATGTTCTCAGTGCTCTCTCTGGCTGCATTTGCTGTTGCACAGTTATTTCCCCCCCTTCTTAACTCTGTTATCCCAGAGGTTCTATCACCGGCACTGATGGGCTCAGCCTTGGCCAGCAGTGAGTCCATCTTGGAGCTGGCTGGCATTGGCTCTCTCAAACAAGGGGGAAGCTGATACCCTCTTATCACAGAAACCACCCCTGTAGCCCCCTCTACTACACAACCCAAGATACATCCCACCCCTGAAAACAGCCTGCTGGCTAAACCAAAGGCCAGTCACTTGCTCTCATTATAAGCCCAGTTCCTATACTCTGGATGTCCCTGGACTGCCTACCACAGCACACATGATCCAGGCCTGCTGTTGTGAGGAAAGCTCAGAATAACTTTTAGCTCCCCATATCTAGAATTCCAAACAGACAAAAAAGAAGTCCATTTAATTATACCAGGAAGAAGATATTCTGGCTTTGGTTGAAGTCCCATATTTCACTGCAAGCAGTTTCAGTCAGTGTTCATTTTGGAACACCTCATGGGCGTTTGGGTCAACCATTGATCAATTAGAGTGTCAGTCCAATGACTTGCCAAACTAATGTTTACCCCAGGCAAACCTCCTAAGCCAAGGCCAACCTCTCATCTTCACCGAGAAGTATGTTGTACAGTTAACCACTAGAACTGCAATTTCCCTCAAGTTGCAGTATATAGTTTGGGGAAAACCCATGAGCATTCTCACCATCTGAGATGAAAGTTGCTGAATATTTTGCCCTGAAGCCAGACTGCAAAGTGCTATAGAAGCAAGAGAAAAATCAGAAACTTGACAGGAGAAAATACTTGCAGCTAATTCTTTTAAAAAGAGCCCTGTACATCACAGACACCATGATAGCAACTTCTGTTCTTCTAAGTCATAAAACAGGGAGGCTAATAATACCTAAATACTCGTCCCACTTCCACAAAGCAGATGAAAACACCTACCATACCTAGACATAAACACCAACTTCAATCATACTACTGCTCAACTACCTGCTCCCCCCCGGTTGCAGTCACGCCACTTTGGTCCCTTGAAGGACAGTTAAATGTAACATAAAAGCAGATGATATAGAGCCAAACAGTCATATTAAACTGAAAATCAGGACTTTGTTGAAGGATGCAATTTCCTATCCACATATGCCAAGTGGATGCACTGAGTTTGCTTGACAAGTATCACCTGATGAATTTTTTTATTTACTAGACATTTGAGATAGAAATCCTGCTCCTTTGCCCTTTTATATGCTCGGGTCTAAATAGAAGATACTGACTTAGGTGGTCATTTACAGCAGGACTCAGACTTCACATTCATAGGCTATGAGGCGTTTGCGTGGTCTGCGCCATGCCTGATGTGATGAGCTAATTCCCAAATCAGTATTTCTTATTTAGATTAATAAGATACGAGGTAGACCTTAGCAGCATACTACAGGGATTAAATGCTTATTTTTTAGTTATTTGCCTGTTGACAGACCACATTTATACTAGCAGATACAGCATTAGTACGAGGAAGAAAAAATCCTTAGGACCAGTACAAAATGGTGAGACTGTAAAAATCAACTGGCCATTACAGCTAAATGCTAAAAGAATATTAATCAGTCAATTATTTTCATTACAGTAGCTTCTATAAAAGAGAATTATTTCAGATACTAATTACTAATTTAAGAAATATGGAAAAATTACCAACAAGGAAAGTAAAATTGCAAAGGAAAACCCAGGCACGAGTACAGTTTCTTGAAGATAAACCTGTGAAGGGGTTGAATTTTCCAGCATGAACAAGTGCTTCTAGTGAAGTGAAACTTTCCTCAGATGCTGCACATTACACAGGTAAAAGCACTAAAAATCATTTTTGAGATGTCCAATGTAGCTTCTATATGCTACCTTCTTAAATCCTTCAGGTAGATCCATGCTTGTCTTTTGCAAGCTTCAGACAAGTTTCCCATTTGGGAGGCCTTAATTTCAATTCTAGACTCAACAGCCAAAGAGACAATAACTCTTCAGAAATGCATGACAGTTGCTTTCTGTGTAGTCTCATTCAACATATGTATAGTTAAGCAGAAAGAGTCCATCCTTACTGTCCTACAACCGTCATATCCTATTTAGCATTGGTGAGACAAATAGATTCATAAACCCTGCATTTGGTTAATAAAAAGTTTTCCCTCCTGGGGAATTATGAGCCCTATCCTTCCCACATACATACCACTCATCCTCCTCATCCAGGAGCATATAGCTCATGGAGCAAAATAAGGCACTTACCAATTATTGCTAGCACAGCACAAGTCTTTAGGGATTCTGGCAAGCAAGTACCTTATCACACACACCACTTAAAGGGAGCAAGGAATCAGTCACTAGAGACATCCTCAAATGCCTCTATACACATCTAGATGGAGAACTTGATATAAACAGATCAAAACCAGTATAAAATTAAGCGAAAGGGTGAAGTGTTATTGAACAGCCTCACAAAAATAGCACACTATTAGCAAAAGAAAGCCATTCAGTTCTGTGCAAATGTGTCTCCAAGAAATCATTTCCACAACTTTTTTAGGGAAGAGCATATATGAAGTCTTGGTGGCAGCCCCTGCTTTACACATAATAAACCCCAGGAAAGCTAAAGTTGATATATGGACCATCAAAGATTTAAACAGTCCTTTCAGGCTCATAAGTATGACCACATGCATCTTAAGACTCCTTAGTTCTGCCATAAAACACCAGCTCACAAACAGAGCATGAATGAAGGCCCTAGGTCATATCATAACATGATAAACAGTCTGAATCACATCTCTGGAACTTTACAGGAGCAAAAATACACACCAAATAAGTTAATCACATCAAGCATTATCAACAGACTACATTTCTTCTGCACTCTCCAAGAACCAAGTCTCTTTCCTGTGGTTTGTTGCTGAAGAGACAATAACTCTTCAGAAGTGCGTGACAGTTGCTTTCTGTCTAGTCTCATTTAACATGAATATGTATAGTTAAGCAGAAAGAGTCCATCCTTACTGTCCTACAACCCTACTAGTTTTATGCACCTGAAAGAGCACCAAAAGTCTACAATATTCTCCTCAGCATGAAGTTCTGCATCTGCTTGAGCAGATGAACAAACCTTGATCAATATATTAGCAGCCATGGATAGAATCTCCCTGCACTGAGCAGGCATATAGCCTTCACCTGTATCCAGCAGGCAAAGCCTAACTAACAATTAGGGTAATAATCAGACTGCCTGAGGAAGACAAAAAGTTTTAACTAATTTTAAGTATTTTTCTGAAACAGCAGTTGTTACAGTGGGTCCCAGCAGCCACCCTCTCCCCCTCTATTGTCCCAGGGAAAAAAAAGCCTGTTACTTATTAGAAAAACACGTATATAGGATAAAGAGAGGCTTAAGAAGAAAAAGCTACAGTGCTACTTCTCAGGAATAAACTGAATCGAGAAAAAACATCTCTACTTACTAGAATTTGAAAAAAAGGTTTCTGCAGCTCCCAAAACTGAGAATCCTTATTCTCCACTTTATGTTTTAAACATCTTCTAGTATCAGAGCTCACCTACACAGATGAAAAGCCCCAAGCTACTCATGAACAACAGCTGCTTATGGAAAAAGCCCAATTATTTTGTTGACAAAAAAGAAATCAAAGGGCTTATTAACACCATCGGCACCAACCACAGACCTGTTGTAAAGGTCTCCGTACTGCCTAAAACCATAAAATAACTTAGATACTATCTACTATTTATTGCTTGGGTGCATGATGAAGGCTCTAGCTTATTCCTTGCAAGAGAGTAGTAGAGTAGGTGATTTGTTGCTATTTTTTAGATTAATGTTGGGGTAGGTTGCATTTGTTAGCTTTTTCAGTGTATTAAGTGGAAGTGCTGGTTTACATTCAAGTCCGTGAATTTTGTTGACAACAGGATTTCAGCACTTCAATTTTACTCCTTTTGTTTCATTTAACTTGTATTTGTCCATAAAGCAGAAGACTGAAGCTGTTCATTCTTTCTTGTGGAAAAGGCATGGCAGGCATGTGGTTCAACTAGTACCATAGTTTCATGGATGCATCCCAAAGGTATGTTATGCTATTAACCGATATCAGCTTTTGATTATAGAGGAAAATAAGTTACTTTTAATTATAGGTTATATATAATATGTTTAATTCTTCTAGCTGGTTTACTTACCTTTTTTTAAAACTTCTTGGTTATACCTGCAACAGGGTCAGAGGAGTCATTAGTAGCTTATTAAATATTCATAAAGTGAAATTTTTTTCAGAGGACTAAGCGTTTGCCTAAAATAAAAGTAAAAGCTGTCAAAACTTGTTCTCAAACTTAACCTCTGAAATATCTCAGTTACTTTAACATTTCCTTTTATAATTCTAGTTTTCCAATTAAGAGTATTACAGAATGTATTAATTGAAATTTTAATGAAGGTTGATATATTCCAATGTAGGGAAATCAATGGACAGGGAAAAAAAATTCTAAAACCTGGCTTTATCTGGTAGACCGTTATTTTTAAAAACATAATTTTAATAATTTTCTTGAGACTCCTAATTTTGTTTTGGTCTAAATTTTAACCTTAATGGTATTTTAAGTTACTCAGAAGAATTAATGGTAATTAACTGATGAAAAAATTTAGTACTATTTTAATACTCTGAAAGGATCAGTCTGAGTATCTCCCAATCTACATGGGTAAGATGCAGACAACAATTTTGTACAAAAATCAGGACCATTTTTTATTACATTTGTGATTGCAAAGAGTGCTACAGGAGGTTTAAGTTCAAGTAACAGCTTCCTGGTCTATAACACATTTGCAGTGCACGTGTTGCTCAGTTTCTAGTTTGACCAGAGTAATAGAACATAAAAAGCTTTCAATAGCTAGTGATACATGTGGTTTTGTATTTACAGTATTTCTGGTTCTTTGACATTTTAACATTAAATAGGACCTTTTTGGAATGCAAAAGGGAGAAGGACTGAAACTGTTTGGCAGCTCTTCGTTGACTCCCTTGTACTTGAATGAGAATCACCCTTCTGGTGGCCTACAAATGATGATGCTTTTCCAAATCCTGTAACTTTAACCTGGTATGCCCGTGCAATGTGCTTTCCAGTTTGCTGGCAGCCCATCTTGCTCAGAGTAGTTGTAAACAGTGATGCTGGTATTTTTATTGGCTAATTTTATAAGCTGGCATCTGCTGTCAGCAGCTTCATGTAAACACACTCCTGCCACAGCATCTGTTCTGCTGCGTATTGCCCTTACCTTAGCGCTTGCATGGAGCTGGGGAGGGAGTGATAAAGCTCTCTTCTGAATGGAGGTGTGCGTTGAGAAACAGGAGCTGAATAAGACTTTCTCCTGGGATAGAGTTTCTAGAAAGGACTACTTGAGTCAGTTCAAGGACACTGTTTTCTAAATGGCTTTGAAACCTCCACTTAGAGTCCAGCCCTGCTTGGCATGTGAGCAAGCACATGTTTTCCTAATGTGAGTCCAGGAAATATGACAGCTATCAGAACAGTGGATTTCTCTACCAAATGGAAGATGAAGTTTCTAGTGAATAAAACTTGACTGAGATGACATGACTGAATTGCTAGCTGAATGCAATTAAACTAAGATTGATCTTGTGGAACCCTGCTGTAACCTAGTTGGGTAAGAGTATCAGGAGAGAACAGATCCCAGTGAAAGCAGGGACTGTTGTGCAAGGAGCTGGGTACACACAGAGACAAACCTTTGTTCTCAATGGAGACAATAAAAGGTAATTATGACCTGCAGTTTGCCAGTAGATTCTCAAGCTATCTACTTTTAGCAATATATATTGTAAGACAAAAACAAATCCGCAGCAATGCCACAGAAAGTCCAGCTTGCTTTGGGCTCAGGACAAAGAACAGACCTAGGTAAAAGCTGAATAGTTGTACGCAATACAGTGTGTTGTGACGTAGTACCATGTTAAGGGACTTCATGCATCTTTTACTGTTTTTCTAGTGTAAACACAGTTCCTTTGAGTGTCTTGGAATGTTTTTGTGCTTGTCATTATTAGCTTTTTTCCCAGCAGAGCACTAAGGGCTCGTTCAGATAGAGGTGTTAGAGAAAGAAAGAAATTAAGGAAGTCAGCGTTGCATTTTTATTTGGAGGTGTTGAGGGGTTTTGGGTTTAGCAGGTCATGTAAAGTGTCAGTCCTAGGAAAAAGGTCAGTTGCAGAATGGAGAGACCTGTATTGATGTATAAATGCAGCCTAGGAAGTAGGAGTCTTCTCCCATGTTCAACAGTGCCCACATGAGATCTTATGGCTGGTATAGCTCTCCTGTAATTTTTTCCCTCTCAGCGTGTTTTTCTGCCTCCAGGGTTTGTGGAGTGGTAAAACCCAAATACTGAAAAAGCAGCTACTAATCTAAAAATAAACTAAACCTGTTCCATTCTCCTGGAGGTGTGGGCACACCTGCAGCAGCCTCTTCTCCACGTATGTGACACAATGTGAATGTGCTCCCATCTTCTGGATTTGGGGCTAGCTCAGACCCAGAGCAGGTACCTAATGCAGAGGTGCCCAGTTCCTGGGGTGGTGGTTGTGAAAAGAGTTAATGGGATGGAGTTTGCTGTAAACAAAATGGGGAGAGCTTGGTATGGAGAAAATTAATATGCAACACTCACCAGCCACAAAGCAGATGAGAACAGAGATTTAGCTGCTACACTGTGCACAGAATTTTAGTATATACTCATCCTTTGCACAGATGCTTGTGTTGGCCAAGGGATAATGACTGGTGCAAATCCCTGTAGCTCTGAGATACTCATATTTTCTGTATAATTGTTGTTTGGTTTGGAGGACTTGACCAGAAAGGAGGGGCTATGGATTTGATGCTCCCCTAAAAACACAGAAAAAGCTTATTTAGTATTGAAATGTGTGTTTGGAATAATTGTATTTGAATTGGTTCAGAAATATGAAATTTAAATGGTCAACTAATTAAGTTAGCAAGACAGAGAGAGGTAGAGTTGCATCTCCTCCTGACTGGACTCCTCCCTTTCCTGTAAATGCTTATTTATCTTTCTGTTCTGTGGACAGAGTCATGTTTGTCACTTGAAATATGACAAGCTAACTTGCCATACTTAAACACAACTTGCTTATTAGTGTCAAAGTGTTTCTGAGCAGAAACAGCCAGAAGCCCCCAAAGATATGAAGTTATTTTTTAATTTAATGTTATATTGAGGTGTGTAAGGGGTCTGGATACTGTGAGTAAAAAATGGAAGTGAATATACTGGTGTAGTGGTTCTTGATTTAACTTCTTTAAATACACTGATCCTGCAGAGGACAATGTGTGTCTGAGGTGGGATATGTTTTGAGATGGCTTTTGTTCAGTGAGTAATTCTTGGATATGGATAAGGCACTGACCTCACTAAGGGTGAGTGCTCAGTAAATCTTTATGTAAATGGCCTGATACTGACTTCTGCTCACTTCCCTATGTCTAAAGACTTCACTGTCTAAGGGAGCTATGCAATCAGTGTACCTGTAATTGTTTTATTAAAGTTTAAATGTTTATACTAGGCTCAGTATTTCCTGAAGTAAATGTCTTTGGGTGACTATGGCACGCTGGGTAAAATGTCTATTATGTGCCCTAGACCAGAGACCCATTATAAATTCACATTACAAAGTATTGTGCTCTAGGCTATAGCTGTAATCTGATTGCCACTCCTTTCTCAGCTTGCTGTGCATGTGTCCCATCTCCTTCACCTCCTGATTGAATGAAATTGTAATCACCTACTCTTCTGTTTAGCTGGGGGCAGAATTAGAGGCAGAAAATGGAGGCAGCCAGAAGTGTCTGGGACAGCACATGTAGGGGGAACTAAGTAGAGATTGAGCAAAGGTGCCACAGCCCAGATCTCACAAGAGACAGAAGGGGGAGTAATGTTTAGAGAACAAGGAGAAGAAGCAGCTATAAAAGAGAAATAACAGGAAATAAGCTGCCAGTTCTCATTTTTAGGCATGTCACGATGCATGGTGTATTTACACTTCTGTACTGTCCAGTACACTGGTAATACCTAAGTGAAATCTGTGAGGAATACAAACGTTGTCTGAGCACGCAGAGATGATGTGAGAAAAGCCAATGTCCTATTGGAATTGGATCTAGCAAGGGATATCAGAGGTAATGAGAAGTGCTGGCTTCTGTGAGGAGCTGGGTGACAAGTAGGGATGGTTATCTTGAAAGGCGGTCATACTTGAAAGAGGAAGCAAAGGGTGCGTGGCAAGGGAAGGGTGGACTCAGAAGAATTGGGAGGTGAATTGAGGCACACCAGTGATCGCAAGCATTGGATTTGGCTTGTCTGGTCTCCAGGATACTGCTTAGAATCATAGAATATCCTGAGCTGGAACGGACCCACAAGGATCATTCAAGTCCAACTCCTGGCCCTTACTGAAGAATACTTTGGGTGCAGGAAGCTTGGTTTGCAAGCTGCAGTGCCAGCTGCAGGTTGAGCTCAGGGTGGCAGGAGCCCCAGGCAAGAGGTTCTGAGTTGGTGCCAACCCTCTGCATAACAAAGGGCACAGGGACCTGTGGCTCTACCAGGTGACCAGACACTAAGAGACACAGCAGGAGCTGGTGTCCAAGGAGGAAGAGCAGAGACTGTGAGGGTATAACAGCCCAGGGGTTCCATTGTTGGGGGTCCTCTTTGGAGGCACCAGCTCCAGGTGTTTCTGTGTTACTGTGCCATGAGTAAATGGCTTTATGGAACGAGACATCTGAGACTCTGCTGTGGGAAACCTGGGGCCAAACCAGTACGGAAACCCGGTCTGACACTGTGTGAGTGGCGTGTGCAGGGAGTCAAGTGGGGCACCTGTTGGGTCACTGGAGCCACACACCGTGAAGGGGCTTCGGTCCCAGTACTTAAAATCTCTGGTAGTGGGAGTGTGACTGCCGGAGTCCCATGAATAGTCAGACAGTAAAGTTTCCTTAACACCCTGCACAGGATAATCCCAAGAACCATACCATATGCCTGACAGAATTGTCTAGGCTTGGTGCTATGACCACATCTGTTTGGAGATGTTCCAGTGCCCAACCACTCTCTGGATGAAGAATTTTTGCCTAACATCTAACCAAAACCTCCCCTGATACAACTTCATGCCTTCCCTGGTGTCCTGTCACTGATCACCAGAGAGAAAAGATCAGTGCCTGGCTTGTTAAACCACACAGACAACAAACATTAATGAAAAAATGCTACTGGAATAGTCGTGGTGCAAGAGCCAGGCCGGCTGATGATCTCTTTCAGCCTCACCTTGGATCTAATGCTGACCCTTTAAAGCACATGTCTTTTAACAGGATATTATTTGCATCTCATCTTGAGACTATATCATTGAGCGTTGAGAAAAGGGTTTTTCTCAGCTGAGAAATAGCTTCCCTGGGATCACTCAGGGTGTCTGTGTTCGAAGCAAAACTTGTATCAATGCAACTGAGTCTTATAGCTTGATTGCAATACTGTCTAATTGCTCCAGCTCTTCTGGTGTGGACACTTTATCTCCTAATGAGCAGAAGTCTGTCTGGAAGACTTGATCCTTCATGGTAAGTAAACCCTCAATTTGGGAAGTGCGTGTATGAAAGCTGACTGCTGGATTTCTTTCCTTTTCTTTCCATTTTTAAAAATCTAGCACAGGTAAGCTCTTTTGAGTAGTATTTTATTTGTAATTCTTGGATGGGATAAGGAAAGAAACACTGAAAGCTAAGAGTGACAGTAGGAAACACATGGTATGTCACTGTGCAGTATTTGTGTCAGAATTTGTCACATGAAGTAGTCTGTCCCAGAAAGGTGCCACTGATCCTTCTTTATCATTCTGTTGTTTAAAAATTATTCAACAAAGCACACGCCAAAAAGTTATTTATACTTACTGAAGTACTTCTCTGAGGAGACACTGGAAGTGTCTAATTTTTTTTGCAAGTGATGTATTTCTGAGTTTGGAATCGAAGACTTTACCTACAGACACAACTTGAATACTGCAAAGGAAGAAGAGAAATAAATATGCTCCTGCATTTCAAAACCAGTTGCAATTAACTGATGGAAAGGACTCAAAGACTATAGCTGTGATTCACATGGCATCTCCGAAGAACATAAATGAGTGTGTTGGCAGCTGAAATTGCTAAGCATTTGCAAGTATTTGAGATATGAGGTGATTGACAATGATGTGATTTATTTAGGAAATCATTAGTGCTAGATTGAAATAGAGAAGTCAGTATCAAGCAGCTCTGCTTGGACAAGTGAGGTGAGATGAAAAGGATTTGCTTTCCTCAAACAAGAGGAAAATAGACACAGTTGGCCTCGATGTTGAATGCATGGCCGTAGCTTAAGATAACGAAACTAGTCTGCCTATAATCAAAGAAATTCAGGATACCCATCCAGCCTGCTCTTAGAAATCAAAGAAGGCATTACTGACCTTAAGAAACATAGTTCAGAAAGGAACTGAGTTCTGGACAGTACTGTATGCAGGAGATTAATGTAGTTCACTATTAAATGATATAATGATTTTCATCATTATATCTGTTACTGTATTTGTACCTTGAAAGAATGTGCATTTAATGAGTGAAGTGCTGAATGTGAATCCTACAGTAATGTCTATGTTGGATTGCATAGATCCTGATCGAAAATGACATGCTGGAAAAGGAAAAGTGAGAATGAAAAGCAAATGGATGCTCTAATAGCTTTTCAACTTGATTCAGGTCTGCCACACACCTTCTGTGTGACCTTGAGCAAGTTACTCAAGGGCTAGACTTTCACAGAGCACTTTGGTACTTGCAAATGTACCTAAGTCACTGGCACAAGCTGATGCAGTGTCTGCTGTAGCTCATGACTGAGTGTCTTGAGGAGATAAGCTGGTTCCTTTTAATATCTGCTGATTCTTATTCTGATAGAAGAATAAGATAATTTCATTAGTATTTAGAGAACATTTTCCTGATCTAGAGAAGCCACAATCAATTCAGTAATGTTTATCTGAATCTTTAATATCTCCTTTGTTTCTGTCTATCTGCGCAGGAGTAGTAATGCTCCTCTTCCTCACAGGAGTGGGTTAGGAAGACTGGCTCAAGAGTGTGAGGTGCAGAGCTACTGCAGTTAGTGGATGCATGTAAATAGGTTATGATGAGAAATGTGGAAGCAAGTCCATTATTAAATTTATACAGGGCTAACAGTGTAATCAAATTAGCCTTTGCACTTTCTCCTGTGCTCCACTTTCTGCATTAGAAAATCTCCATAAATCTCTGCAAAGCCATTTCATTTGTTCCCTTTAATGCTCTCCTCTGGTGTGATGCAAAGAAACACCTCAATACTTGCTAAGTAGTGGGTGGGCTGCAAATAGTGGCAGCTGTGTCTGTTCCTCTTGGTGCTCACAAGTGTATACTTCCATATCTGACCTGAATTATTTTGCTGATCAGTCTAATCCACATTGCCATGTGAAGCGATAGATACAGTGTCCCCTCTGGGACAGGGAACATTCCTCTGCCTGCAGTGGTTTGCTAACACCTGGGATCTGGCTCCATGGGGGTCACTGCAAGGCAGTGAGAGGGAAGCAGCGACACAGCATTTGCAAAGGGGAGAGTATGCTGCCAGGTCACAGGCTTTTGGAAGAACTCTTATCAGGACCAAGGGCTGGTGATGAAGCACTCCAAAGGAAAATGCCAGGCTTAAATGTCATGCTTTCCCCAAGCCTTTTCTGACTGAAACAAATATTCACATGTTTTTCCATGTATTTTCATGGGTTTGGATCTAATTTCACGCTGTAAATGAAGGGAGCAGATGTTCCTTAGTGCACAGTTGCCAATAGGTCCTGTGTCTTGTGGGGGTGGCAAAAGATAAATTGGTGCTGAGACCATACAAGTGAATGGGTTATGAACTTGCACAGGCAAAGCTTTATTTACCACTTGCTCATTTTTCTTCATGCAAATTACCAGTTCGTTGGTGAACATCTTTCTCCGCACTGCAGTGTGAAGATTTCAGCAGCCCGAGGGGCACAGTCACAGACATCCCTCCTCTGGCCAAGCGGTGGCCCACCTGCACTGGCTCTGTAACATTCCTGTCCCCGCTGGCTCCTGGCACTGATTTGTCTGTTGTCCACTGGGGCTCTGACTATTGCTTTCTGCAGCCCGTCACAGGCTGCTGTGGTGTCTGTTCAACAACAGCCATTTTGTGTTCAAATTGTAGTTGCAGCCATGGTACTAATCCAAATATATCTACTATGCAAAGCTGCTTAGCTGCTCCTGGATTTCTTTTTCCTTTAATATGCATCTAGTTTTTGAACAGAAGATAATTCTTCTGTTTCAAAGGGCTTGTGGGGAAAAACAAAAAAACAAATTACTAAATTTCATTAGGGTATTCCTTAAAGGTGTCATCTTCTCTGACTCTTGAAAGAAAAGGACTTTTCAAAGGAAAATGGAAATGCTTATACACCTAAACTAATTAAACAGTTTGCCGTATTACAGTGGGTCTTCTATTCCATTATTGCAATGAAGACATGGCTTTAGTGGGACTGTTTACACTTAAATTTAAAGTATGAAATTGAATCTTTTCTCAGATGAGGGCCCTGTTGAATATGGAGATGCAATAAGTATTTTGCCCTTACACTTCAGTAAAGGATAATGATATAGGGAATAGATTTGGCTGGCAGGTTTTGGTTGCTGAAATAATCTGAAGGATAGACTCATTTCTTTTTCAAGTGTATCTTGTTGATGATAGGATAAACAGCATGCTAATGAAATGAATTGGCAATGCAGAATTAGAGGCCAGTCAGAACACAGAAATTATATGAAGGAAACTACCTACACAAGAGGGAAATTAAACTTGGAAAAATGAGCTTTTGCTTTTCTAAGTGAAATAATCTGAAATGCACTAACTCCAAAGATGTCTGGTTCAATAAATAGTTTAAAATACGTGTAATAGCTGACAGCAAATTAGATATGAAGTGGCAAGTTACACAGGGCAAAGCTGCCATTTCAGTTTCAGACACTATACTCAAAAGCATTTTAGAGACAGTTGTTTATTATGGCACTAGTATGATTACACTTCTGAGCAAAATGTTATGATGAAGATGTTGGGAAAACTGGAGGGACTTTGTAGTATAACAGCATTACTATCACTCTATAGGAATGACTCATGAGAAAAAGATATAAAGGATGAAATATAGATTTTAACTGAGTGATGATTAAGAGGAATTGCTGTTTGCATAGGTGAAAAGGCACAAATGTAAGGGGCAGGAGAAAGTTAATGAGATGCAGGAAGAAAAATTTGAAACTAAGACAAAATACAAGCCAGATATGGGAAGAAATTGCATGATTCTGAGATGGTTTAGGTTCCTGAATAGTTTGCCAGGTGACCAACTCCTTGTGATTTCTACAGTGAATTTGCTCAAAGCAATAGAAGATATACTCTTTGATGGGAGATAGGGCGGGATCCCATCAGATTGTCCAGCTTCTCTCTGATTACCCATCAAGGCTACCTGGGATGCTGCAGCACTTTGCTAGAATTTCTGTCCTCTCTTTAAGAGCCTGCTGGGTGCACTGATGAGGCAAAAGCCAGGGGGGAGTTGCCTGCTGCAGATTGCTTATAAGACTGGTGGCAAATCCAGAAGGAGAGTTTTAAAAGACTGAGCCCCCACTAGATAGGATTCACTAGAAAGTGCGTAAAATTGCAATAACCTGCATTTGGGAACAAGGAAATAGCCCCTTTAAAAGGCAGTATTTTTTTTTTATCAGTACTCAGTGATGTCCAGTGAGATGAGGTGGGATACTCTTCCTGTGTTACAGCCAGGGTGGGGAATAAAACAAATGTTGTGGACTGGGAGCTTGTTTCCCGTAGAAAAAAAAAGAGGCAGCTAGGATGAAACCTAGAGCATGGTGGCTATTCTTAAATAGCTTATGAATCACATGAAGCTCATCTCAGTGTTTCCTAGAAAATTAAGATGTCACTAACATATCATCTGAAATGCCTCTAAATTATAAGTCTGGCAGTCCAAACAGCAGTTAGTGACTGTCAAACAGCATTGAAAATCAGGAGCACACAACAATTTGACATAAGAATCTGTTAAGAGACTTGTCTAGCTAGAGCAGCCTTGGCCAGCAGAGGTGCCCATCCAGCTTGGCATTTTACTTGTCCTTTGCCATCTGATCCTTTTTACTATGCTGGCAAGGTGCTGTTTCTGATGTCTTTCTTTTTTTTTTTTTAAATTTTTTTCCCCCCCTGCATTGCTCGGATTTCTGGATGGCAAAACTTACCATTGCTTTTGCAGACGGCAAATCCCTAGAAATTACTATACCACATTGCTCTACTACCCTCCTTAATCTGATGCAGAGCTGGGGTCAGACATTCTCAGCTGTGATTTATTCCAGCTGAGGATCCAGTCGTGCCTTTTTAGAAGGGTGGTGTGATAGCCAGTCTCAGTGCCTTTTGAACTTCGGACTAGGAGGGTATTCAAATACTGAAGATCTGAGGCAGTGCTGTGAAGAGATGCGTGCCACACTTTACATCTGGCTGCAACTTCACTGTTCTACCTCATGTAAAGTAACAGTCCTTGCCTTGTCCTCCTGGTGGCAGTAAAAATGTTGAATAGCTTTAGGTAGAAAATCCTCTTGCAACAGGAGCAAACACTTTTGAAAATAATACTCATGAACAGCTTAAGACAATGTTTATGGAAGTAGCAGAGGTTTGAATATGGTGCAAAGACACACAAACACACCATCCAGCTAATCAGGAATGAAAGATGAGCAGTGTAGAGAGCTATGTCATCTGAAGTTCTCTGGTTGAAAACTACTTGTCCTCTTCAAACTGGCTTTGAGAATCGTCTATTTTTAATTGCAACTTGCTTGGAACCCTAGTCCTGAAAATTGCACCTTGGAGAGAGAGAGCATTTTGCAGGTGTTCAACCTTTGGTCAATCTTTTTATAATATAAATCAACAGGGGTGAAATGGAAGAGGCAGCACGAGGTGAGCAGAGCTCTGGTTAACCTTGACTTGCTGCCTCTGCACCTGAAAGGCTGGGGTTTGTCTTATCTAGAAGTTTCCTCAAGGAGGAACCGATGTGAGTGAATAAACCTCCAGGACTTCATTTCTTTTGGGGATTACTTCTTTTTAGAGAGATGGCCTGCGTGATAACTAGGGTTCTGAGAGGTAAAAACACCTCAGTGAAGAAGTGTTTGGGCAATACTCTCAGGCACATGATGATTCTTGCGGATGGTCCTGTGCAGGGCCAGGAGTTGGACTTGCTGATCCTTGTCGGTCTCTTCCAACCCAGCATATTGTCATTCTTTAAGACTAGCTTTGCTGGATTCAAAGCTGTGCTCTGGTGGTGGCTTGGGGTAAAATACACCTGAAACTCATCTTTCTATCGGCTCCATTACGGAGTTCGTGGCATTTGTGTTTATCTGGCCGGGAGTGAGCCTTCCTCTCAGGCTTGCCAGCCTTGCGAGATCGCGACTTCCCCGGCTCTGGGCTGGGGTGTGCCTATGTAGGTTTTGGCACCGCGCCCCGTGGCTGCTGCGGGGAGAGCTGGTGCTCCCCGTCCCCCCTGCGCGGGCTCGAGGGGCGCCTCTCAGGGACAGCGCTGCCGACCGCTGCCTCCCGCGGGCATCGCGGGGCTGCCAGGGGCTTCCCTCACGGCGGACGCTGGAGGTGCGCTGCCGGCTGCTC
>WEIT01003878.1:378587-516896 GCA_013389985.1 Dryoscopus gambensis
CGGCAGCGCTGCGCGGGGCGCGGGCGGGCTGGCACGGGTGGGTGTGCACAGATGCCTTGGCACGGGCGCGTTTGGCTTGGCAGCGGGTGTTCCCTTCTTGCGGGGGGATGGATGTGTGTGCGGTGTGGGTGCCTTGGCGCGAGTGGGTGTGCACGGCGGTGCCTGCTCGCGGTGTGCCCCGGGAGTCGCACAGGTGCATTGGCGGAGGGGTTGCGGGGCAGGAACGGGGGAGTTCGCACGGGGCCGGCGGTCTGGCGGGGCCGGCCGGGACTCGGCGGGGCAGGGGAGGCTCCCGGTGGGGAGCCCTCCAAGCGCTGGCCGCAGTGCGCTTACTTCGTGGCTTAAAATACACGTATAAACAGGAGAGGAAGCCGCGGCTGTGGCGGTGTGTAACCCGCAGCGGTGCGCGGCCGCTGGAGTCGGATTTTTTTATACCTTTGATCTCTGTGAGGCCAACGGCCAAAAACGTGTCCAGGCTACTGGTCTAGCAGGGTGCTTCCACTCTTTGAAATTGGACTGGGGTTTTTTCTCTATGCGTGGTGTGGGCACTGCTTGAGGCTTTCTAATATTTTTGGATCCGCGGGTAGGCTATAATGTGAAAGCAATGGGTGGAGAAGTTCAGCATCTGCAGGGGATGCCAGCGGCTCGAAGCAGGCTGGCGTCGTGATGCACCGTAATTATTTGTGAAACTCCTTTAGAAGGAGGAGGTATGCAGGGGTTGGTAAAGGAAAACTGTACCAGAATTTCAAAGATGTGGCCTGAGGTAACCAGCTAGCTGTAATTTATTTTTGAGAGCGAGAATAATGTGAATCGCAGTTTTCTTAAAAAAAAAAAAAGTGCAGAGGAAGGGAGAGATTCTGTGCCTCTGTGTACAAGGATATCAAATGTTCAGGAAGTGCATTGCTTTGGGAGATGATTGAAATGGTTTGGCTTTGCCTTGCTTAGGTAACTGTGGGCCCAATCCTTCTGCCCCCATGCAATTTCAGATGATTTCACCCATGGGAGCAATGCTGTTGAGATGGTGTGGCTGATTGAGAAGGGCTTTCCCTGTTACTCACCTTCCTTTTAGGAAGCATGCTGTCGTGTGTGAGCCGGTCTGCCACGATCCGTGCTGAGAGACCCGCAGATGCTCCGAGCCCCGTCTCAGTCATCTTTGCCCGTTCTCGGAAAATCTGGATATTACTGACTGAGTCAACAGGACCCTTTGCCGAGCATAGAGGTGTCTCTCCGTGAACAGGCATCTGCAGAATAGGACTTTTCCAGTAGTTTCCTATCGTGTAAAGGATTAATGAAGCTGCCTAGCAAATGGGTTTAGTGGCATCTTTACAGGGAGGTTGCAGGGGAATATTACAGTAATGATGAGCAGCATGAGCGCTTGCTTCTCGGTGTCTCTGCTGCTACTTTTCTGACTGTTGTTCTCTAATTTCCATCTCGTCAGTAAATGCAAAGCTAAAAGGCTGCTGCTAGGAGGGGTCTGACTGTGGACCTGAACTTCATTCAATAAGTGCTGTCCTTCGCTGCGAGGAGATTTATTTATAAGCAAGCATTATTTGACAAGTGCTTCTCGCAGCGTGTCTCCTTTGCCAATTGCTACGGAACGGCTCCGTGCCTGGGAATGGCTCACCCTGCGGTATGTGGAGCCCAGTGCACGAGGGATCTCGGACGCTGAAGCCCACCTGCCTGACTGCGTGCGAGTTGGCACTTGTCCCCAGTTTGGGTTTGAAAAGTTCATTTGGCTGCTTCTGGGCTGTGATGAGCGCGCTTCTCCCCTGGGGTTGGTTGTTTGGCTGGTTGGGAACTTTACTTTTGCTGAGATGGAGGTAGCCATCTTAGACTGATGAATAATCTTTTCAAAAGTTGGTGGTACTGGGTTTCCTAGGTTTATTTTTTTATTTATTAGCATTCATCCTACTCAGCGTGGTTAAACAACTAGCCAGTAGCCTGTGCTGCGTAGGTATGTAGCACATAAGTAGTTGCATAGATGATGACGAATTCTCAGAATCATTTTTTTCTTTACCCCTGCATCATGTTTTTTGTTCCTCTAAATCTTACTGTAATCCACAGTGACTTTGTGGGATGAAATACATGCAGTTAACAATTCACAGTATGTGATGTTCTATTTTACCCTCTAGTGGAGGGAACTTAGGGGAAAATGCTTTCAAAATCTAGGTTATGATACAGGGAGGGGGGAGAAAAGTAAATTCATTGTTTTAGTTCCTTATCATGGAAATAGCTTTTTGCATGGGCAGCTGAGTTTCAGAAGCTTCTGCCACTTTTATGGAGAAGTATTGAGTGCCCAACCTGTATCACAAATCTGGTCGCCTTCATAGATATCTCCAATAATGGATTGAAGGATATGTATTCGGAAAACTGAATTAATTTTTCTTCAGCCTTTCCTGTAACAGCAAAATGAAACAGATTTTTTTTAATCACCTTTCCTCAGTTTATATGTTAAAAGCAAAACATGTAGTGAAAGATGAAGGCTCAATGCTATTTCATGCCTTTTCAAGTGCTGTTTAGCCATTATTTTTAACTCTTTAGCAGACTTCATTGTTTAAACCAGCTATTTGCTTTTTTCTTTGAGTAATGTTACATATTTGGAAATTAGTCCCAATGAAAATATTCCAAAGAGTACCCTGAAAGCCTAGCACAATTTTGTGAAGTGCTGGTATTCCAGAAGTGCCTTGTTGCTTTACAATGCATTCCCTATGGTAATGGGGTGTGAGAGGCAGCCCTGCAATATGTGACTGGGCTTCCTGCACTGCCTTTGGTTAAAAAATGCATGTGTTTTAAATCTTTCTGTTGTAAGTACTAGGGTTTGGGAAGTGGCTTATATAAATTATTTACGTGAAACACAGTGAATCACAGATTTGTTTGAAGACTCCCCCCTTCACCCTAAACTATATGATTTGCCACACGTTGCCTGCGGATTTGAAGTGGTTTGCAGATCACATTTGGTCGACACTTAGATGACCTTAGAAAGTGTCATGTGGGCAAATTATTAAAATAATGGAATGCGTTAAATCTGATTGCTCGTAACAAAGTAGTTCCACAACATATTTGCATAATTGTAATTAAATACAAAGTATATTTCATTTTAGGGCGTTTCAGCCGAAGTGCTGATGAGGCAGTGCTTAACAGTGAAGTGTACTGTTAAGCGAATCAAGAGAAATGCAGTTTTGAAAGAATGACGTTGACTTAAATAGACAAAGGTGAGAAAGACAAAATGGGTCTTTGGAATGTGTTGTATTTGTTTTAAGACTAGAAAGATTTTTTTTTTTTTTACAAACTCCTGCATTTGGTCCTTTCCCTCTTAAGTCTTTCAGCGTTTTTTGAAGCTAGCTTTATCTCAATGCATCATTTTTTATTTGAATGAATGAGTAAGTGAGTACAATTAAAGGGGTGGGTCTGGTGCTGGCAAAAAATTAAGGAAGGTTGTAATTTGCAAATTATTCATGCCAGAGCCTGAAATGAGCCTACCTGTTCTCAGTGTGTTGACTTGTGTGTGTATGTGTTGTCTCATAGTGGTATATAATTTCTGTGTCATGGCACACTGGATAAATGCCTATTTAGCTATAACATCACAATGTTTAATTAAGTGAATGAAGTCTTTTTCAGGAAGTTGGGGGGGGGGGGTTTGTAGTAGAAGCAGGTGTGAAAATAGTTGTAATTTTCATATCAATGTATTTCAATTAGTCTAATGCTTCAGATAAAAATATACACAATCAGAACATTCTGCTTATTAGGTTGTACTTAGTAGCTTGGCTTAGTATGTCATGCATTCACACAGCTATAGCATTTTTTGTGATTCTGTATGTATTGAGTGCTGCATGCATATGCCTTGTGTATGCAGAACAGGTAAGTCTGGACACATTTCAGTGTGCTCACTGTGCCTTAAGGAGGCTTTAAGGCGTTATCAGTTCTGTATTTGGTGTATTGGAATGGTTCCCTGTGTGCTTTCCATAAGAGCAGAGCACAGCCTCAGTGCCATGTGTTTATTTTACTCACTGGAGTAGTCCCATTAACTTTTAAATTTACTGCAGTGGAATTACTGATATGAGGAAGGACAGCTCATGTCTAATGGTCTTTTTGGGATCTGTCTGATGTGTGATTTACGGCTTTTCAAGAGGTTTAGAATGACTCAGTCATGGCTTTAAAATGGAACTACTATCCTTTTGACAGTAAAACAACATTTGAAACTCAGCACTTTTAAGTATATGACTAAAAGCATTGCTGCCTAATGACACGTTTTAAAAAAGGGAAATAAACAATAGCAAAGATTGACTCCAAGATAGTGCCTGTTTCCTTTCAAAGCTTATCTTTAAAATTGTGATAAATAGTAGAAAACAGGCAAACTGTCTTAAACAGTAACTGACTGCCTATAATATGGTGAATGTTGATGCTATATTTTGATGTATAAAGAACCTATTTGCACATCAATGTACAGAGGGGTAAACTGGCAGCCACCATGGGAGTAGGGGAAGTTAGTGGGCTTGTGTGACAGGTTCTTCCCTCTCCACTGTTAACTCTCCCACCATTAGCTCACTTTTTAGCTGCAGTATACAGTCCATTTCCATGTCTGCTGTTCTCTTTTTGCTAAGAAAACAAAATCTTGCCCGTGGTGAAATGTTTATTCTTTGCACTAAAAAATACAAAGCTTTTTGCAGCAGGCTTGAGGGAGGCACGGGTGGTGAGTGGAGAGCAGGATTTCATAAAATCTGGCAGAAATGGAAAAGGTGGAACAGCTTGTGATGTGGTGCCCTGTGCTCTGATCTTGCTGGTTTTATGCTTTATTGTTCCAAGGTTTTCTTGGAACCCTGTTTCAAGGTTTTCCATGCTTCTTCTGCAGGAATCCTGGTTCCAGCAAGTGCAGAGCTCTTGACCTGGGAAAGTCCAGCTGAATTAGCTCAGCTGAGTGATGGTGTTGGACACTGTTGGCTTTAGGGTCTTGAGCAGACATGGGTCTGTTAGATCCCCCAGTCCTTCTGACTTGGAGCTACATTTTAGTCCCTTCCTGTAAGTGTGAAAGTATGGATACACTTGAGTATAGATGAGCTTTAAACATTGCTCAGGAATGTCAGGGAAATTAAACCCTGCCCCAAAATAAAGAGAAAACAAATTCTTTTTGCAATTAAAAAAAATACTCTCCCTTCATCTTTACAAATAAATTGAAATCTGTATATGGAATAAGGGTGAAATGAGAGAAACTCCAAACTCACACAGATTGGTCACTTTGTAGAAGCATTGAATTTCTTAGTTAGGTGCTTGCTTCTGAAGAGGAAAGGATATTCAGTCAGCTCTTCAGTAGATACTCACCCTACTGCTGTCCATTAAAAAGCTTTAAAAAATGTTGTTCTTACAGTAAAACATCTAAATACAGAAGTGAAATCTGTCACAAGTGTACCTTTCTCAGTGACCATAAGTGCTGCTGAGAGATGAGGCCTCATTTCAACCAGGATGGACTTGAACTAGGTATTTTTCTTTACTCACAGAATGTTGCAGAAATACTGTGTTAATTATTGCATTGGAATGAACAATTTTTTAATAACTTTCTCGTCACTAAACTGCTTTTCTTTGATCTCTGCTGGAAAAATTGCTGTGTGTTTAAAAAGCTAGTAGAGAGTTCTTTTTTCCTTTGAAAATACATTTTATTCTTAAGATGTGCCTGTTTTTTGGCACAGGCAGAATTGAGAGCTGGATTGTCCTTTGTGTTCACATTGTGCCTGTCCCTCACTCTGCTCTGTGACTAGCTGGACATCGAGGTGACAGGTGAAAGCATTTGCTGCCCCAGTTGCTTTCACAGCCAGCTGTATTGGCAAACCTGAGCTCTGGCCTTCAGTAGCTTAGTTCTCTCTAGGGATTTGTTACCCTTTTAGTTGTCTCTTTGACCTGTTATATCTCTTACAGTCTCAGTTTTGGTATTTGCTATGGCTTTGGTCAGTGCATTATCTGAACCTCTCCGAAAGGTTTAATGCGCTTATCCTCTTGGAGGTGGAAAGCAATTATCCCTGTCTCCTGCAAGGAAGCTGGCCCAGAGTGGACAGTCAGGAGGAGATGTAAGCGCTGTGATTCACAGCACCCGACTGCTGCTGGGTGTGGTAGGTGATGGGTGGGTGGCTGTTCGCAGAGGTGCAGCAGCGTATTGCCTGCTGTGGACAGGGGTGCTGGGAGCTTCAGGCTGCCCTGGGCTGTGTGTTACGAGCACAGCCTTACTACTTCTGCTTTGCAAGAAGGGCTGAAGGTGCTTTGGGCCAGAATAATTGCCATGGGAACATTCAGTGCATGCTGTTTCACCGGGGGTGGTGTTGGTGGGAAAATACCCTCCTTATCTCACTCTCTTCCCTGGTGTTTGAGTTGTGCAGCAGGTATGTTAGGAAGACTCTGACCAAGTAGATCTGCTCAGGTGACCACTGGCTGGAAGGATGACAGATGCCTCCTGGAGAAGGTGATACAGCATGTACTATGACAGCAGATCTGGGAATACCCCTGTGAGCTGATCTGGCAACCCTGAGGAAGATTCCTGCCCCTTGTCTTCCCTCTGGCAAGCTCCTGAGCATCAGTTCAGCAAACTGTGCCTTGGGGGGATGCAGGGAGAACAAACAGTACCCTGCAGAAGCTGAGAGCTCCTAGGTCTAGGTGGTTGTATAGCAGGTATTGAACCTGGGGGAGAGAGGATAGAACCCTGGGCTTGCAGGCTTTCATGTCATTTTGGTGCAGGGGTCAGTATTGAAGTGTTTTGCCAAGGTGTTAACTACTGGGTTCTCTAACCTGGATCACTTCATGTTAGAAAGAGATCAGAACAACCAGTCTGAACTTTGTAATTCCCAAAGGGGATAGAGGAACACCTGAGAGGAAACTGATTATTCAGCATCAGTAATGAGCATTTGTTGATGCTTCTGAGTTGACTTGTAGATCACTTCTTAAACTGTTTTGCATGTCCCAAAACAGTGAAACTACTTGGAGAAATTATCTGCATACTTGCTTTCGTGAGATAATTTCTACAAAAAACCCTCAGTCATTTTGGCTTATCCATCTTTGCTTTACTGATACTCACAAGCAATTTCTTACTAAAATGTGGTGACAATGTGCTGTTCCCACTAGCAACCTCCACCCTCTTCCCTTAACAGAAATAGAAGGGATAAACTGTCAACCCCCCTGAAAAGCCGATAGATAATCTTAAATGGTTTTTTTCTCCCAAATGCTTGCTAAGCATTATGTCAGTTCCTTTTATTTTCTACTTGAATTAATTCAGTGGCAGCAGAGTAGTCATTATTGTCAACAGGAAGGCTTTATTGGTGGTGGACAGTGAGGCTTTGCAAGTCCACTGGTAGTGAAAGCTGACAGCCTTGACAGGTCTGGATGTATCTGTGCCAAGTTTCTTCAGTTTGGCTATATGCATTACAGAATTTGATCTCCATGTTGTTTAGGACACGTTTTAGGAACAGAGACTGTAGAGACTGTATTGCTTTTAGTTGTTAATTTAGGGAAGAAGGTGAGATTTCATCTCAGCCCTGCTAGCAGGTGTTTTGATTGCACTGAGAAACTGTGGTGATGCTAACACTGGGCTTGCCTTTGTGTGTGCTTAATAAGGTACTAGCTTTAAGCAGGGTCTTGAAGCAACTGCCTCCTTCAGTGACTTGCAGATGCCTTGACAGGGGTTGAAGGCTCTGACCTGCAGGACAGCATTGGTATTTTTTTCTCCATTAAGGCTGGTTGTCAGGTTGCAGGTGCTGGTTGTGTGTTGCATTCAGTGGAGGCTGCTTCTTCTTTCTTAGTGGTAAAGTGATACTTGCCCAGATGGTTA
The DNA here is from genome assembly GCA_013389985.1 of Dryoscopus gambensis. Taxonomy (NCBI): domain Eukaryota; kingdom Metazoa; phylum Chordata; class Aves; order Passeriformes; family Malaconotidae; genus Dryoscopus; species Dryoscopus gambensis. The sequence continues at coordinate 386,392 of WEIT01003878.1, forward strand.
CCCAAAAAATCAGTGCTGCAGCCAGCTCAGAAATCTGCTGTTGTGTTGATACAGTGTTGTTTCCAGTGAATTTTATGAGTGAGAATGGAAGCATTTTCCTGGCTTTCTTCACACTGAATAAACCTTTTCCAGTTAAATGGTGATTTTGGTGTGAATAGGAGTGTTTACTATTAAAGAAAAGCAAACCAAACTGGAGTTGTTACGTTTCCAGGCACTTTGGTGTCAAGCTAATCCAACCACTTCTGCCTTTTAAGTGATGTATGGCAGGAGGAACAAATGACTGCCTCTTGTTTTGACTGGAAATTTTTGTAAAGAAAAAATTGGCAGTTTTCTGGTTGTTTTAGTGGGTCTGGTTATCAAAGTGAGCTTTGGGTCTCGCTCCCTGGTGCTGCAGCTGGTTCTGTGCCTGTGGGGAAAAAATGCAGCCAACCTGAAGAACTTTGTCAAAGGGCAATATCATTCCCTTGTAAACAGTGTGTTCAAGCAAATTACAGATGTAATGCAGAAATTACTGGATAAAATTCTCTAGTTGATGTTATGATTGCAGTTGTCCATCTGGCCTTAAAAACCTGTGAATCTGTGATGCAGATTCAAGCCTTTTGGCTCTTGCTGTAAATGAGAATCATGATAACTTGGATCAGAATGAAGCCAACATAATAAGATATAAATCTGCAGTTAATATTAGTTTGCAAGTTCATTAAGTAGTGTATGCTTTCCTCCTCGAGTGGGCTATAAATAATAGGTTCTACTACAGCTTGCACTATGATGTAGCTTGTTTCCACTGATGGAAATATTTCAGAGGTTCTTGCCTCTGTGTGTTTTGTCCTTACTCAGTGTAGCTAATTAATTCAAGGCATCTGCTCCCTGATGACCTTGATTTCTTTCAAGAGTTTGTTTTTTTTCCATTGTTTTTGCTTTCTTGAGTTATTTTTGACAGTCACTTGTTGAAGTACCTTGGAGATATACTTTTTAGAGAAACACTTGGCACAACAGGGAAACAGTTGGAAAATGAATGGCAACAATACTGCAATAAAACCAGTGAAGATTTATGAAGCAGGAAAACTTTGACTCATGATGATGATGATGAAGATTCCTCTGCAGTCCATGTGTCTTGGTAGTGCTGTGACCGCTGGAAGTGCTGGAGGAAGGATGGGGATGTATGCATTGCAAGGAGAAACCAACTCTGTTAATGATGATGTGTTGGCAGCTATGCCCTCTCCTTTGGGTAGAGGGGAAGAGGAGAGTAAAGGTGTGAAGCTTTGTGGAAAATCTGTGATGCTATTCAGGAGACCTTCTGATGAAGTGCAGAGCGCTGCTGTCACATCTTGTCCAGCACCTTGACCCCCGTGCAGCAGAGCGTTTCACCCCGTGCTTCATTGTCAGTGTGTGAGTGTCCCTGGGAGAGGTTTCTCACAAGTTCTTTAAATGTAGTTTTTCCCACAAGGTGTGAGTGTTGGGTCAGAGCTGGGGCTACCTTGACCACCCACGAAAAGGTTGGAGCTACATCATGTCCTGCGGAGTGTGCGCAAAGAGGGCCGGGAGCTGCAGGAGGAGCCTGGAGGAGGGTGTAGGAGCATGACTGCACTTTCTTTCATAACAGACTTCAGCTTCAGGCTACCCAAAGTAACGTTCAGATTCCTGTTCAATTTGTGGCAAGTTTATTAAAGCAGAGTTTTCCTTCAGTTGTTAGAGACAAAACATTTTTAAGTGTTGTTGTTTAGAAATGTGCTACTTTAGAAATCATATAATGTTTTGAAATGTTTATGCAGGCTATAAGGAAGGTTTCTGTACTTCTGTTTGTTTTGTGATCGAAGCTGGTTTTGTAGGGTCAAAGAGGATTTTCTTTCCCTTCTCATTTAGGTATATTTCAATGAAATTTAAAAAAAAAAAAAAGAGATTCTTACAGCTTTACAGCTTCATGATATAAATTCCATTAGCTTTTGCTATCCTGACCATTTTGCCTGTTCTAGACCTCCTAGTTAGGGTATACTTTGGTAGAGGATGCCCTGTGGTAAACCTCAACTTGCAAATGGTGCTGCTGAAGAGCAGGATTGCTCTAGTGTATGATTTTTTGGAAATCAGCTCAAAGACCATGGCAACTCAGAAGAGTTCAGTTTTTGTATGCCTACAAAGACTTCACCCTGGTGTAAGCAGTGAAGGATTTTCTGGAAGATCTTTAGATACTGAAATGGCAGGAGGATGTGGAACTGGTAGGATCAGAAGTACCTGGTGTTCTAGACTGTTGGTGGGGGATTTTTGGTTTTTAGCTTGTTTTTTTTTTTTCCCATTTGGAATTGAAGTGAAGAAAAAAGATGCTCCAGATGATCCTGCTCCAGCCCAGAGCCAGAGGAACCATCTCACTTCAGTGATGTGATCAAAATAATTCATGAATCAGTGGCTTCTACTGTGGGCATTGTACCATTATGACAGTCCTGTCCTGCTTTCTCCTGGGCAAGCTACTGCTGCCACATGTTTTAGGTGGTTGTGCCAGGTGGGGAGCGCTGCTGTGCTGTAGAGTGTTGGTTTAGGTCAGTGTTGAATGCCATCAGCCCTGGCATTTCAGGTGCTTCCTCCCAGTCACAGTCCCTGTGTAGCCATGGTGAAGCTGCTAAATGCCAGTTGTATGAAGAGGACAAGGACATTTGAGTAAAAAGCTAAATCCAGGCTCCCTGAGAGAGATTCCCAAGTGAGAAACCACTATTAATTCACCAGCTAGAGTTCACAGCAAAGGTTTAGATCACGTCTGTTTTTACTCTTAACTTGATTGCTCACCTGTAGTAACCAGCCTGCCTGAGAACAAGAGTGTATGTAAACTCCCCAGGCTATTATTCTGTATTAAAAAAAAAAGAAAAATAAAAAAAGGCTGTGGTATGACTTTAGACTTAATCATCATTTATCCTACCCTGAAGGCATGGAAGTTAATGATGATATAGATCTGTGTGGTTTTGTGTTCCCCTTGACTGAGCATTAGAAATAATTAGGGCTTGTGGGATGGATGCACTGATGGTGGAGATGAGCAAAAAATATTATATATTATCTTCCAAGTTTGCTGGCAAGGATACAGGTGCTAAGTGTGTGCTTATGGGGTCTGAGGTTTTTTGCTTGTTTGAGATAAAGCTAGCTGGTGCTGAGGAGAAAGGAAATGGGACTAAATGAGTTCTGTTATTTTGGGGCCTTTTAAGATTATGGGCTGAGCAGAGTTGCTAGTAATTTCTGAGGAGATTTTTTTTTTCCAGCAGGGTTAGCTCTGCAGTATCTCAAGCGCTCCTGGGTACAGCTCTGGGTTATGCCTGTGGAGTGGGCCATGTTGGGGCGAGTCCAGGAGTCACCAGCTACACAGGAGCTGGCACTAGACCTTTTGAAGTATGGAAGCCTTGCACACATAGCTGGAGGTATTCCTGAATTACCTGCTTTGGTGTCCTGAGTGTTTGGATTACTTGGTTATTAAACAGCCACAGCTGAATACATGCTCACAGTCATCACAGGTTGAATAGGGAAGAAGTGGTTCTGTGCTCTGAAGATGACCTTTGGTCTCTTTCTGTGTCTTTATGTGGGTCAAACTAAACACAATTTCAGATATTTTATTCAGGTGCAAAAAAGCTTCATCTCTTTATGAGCAGCTACACGGTGAATTTGGAAGCATTTGTTTGGAATGGTGGCAGCCCTTCTGTAAAAGTCTCTGCCGAAACATTTTCCTCTGTTCCAGCTATCTGTTTTACCTGCTGCTTGCCCACTGATTCTTCCCCAGCCTGGCTAGTTTGCATTTTTTTGATAAATACCATTTCAGCAAAAATAATGTTCCTGCTAGGCTGGAGGTGGTGGGAAGAGAGGTGGTGCTGAGCCTGTCTGGGCTCGTGTGGTGGGACTGTGTTCCAGTGACTTCTCTGGCAGTGCAGGACCAGAAGGCTGCCTGAGAGAGCATCCCCAAAGTGTTGGGAGCACCACTGCCACGGGGAGCTCCTGCAGCTGGGCTGTTGGAGGAGCCACCCCCCTTGTAGTGGGGGATGCTGGGGCCTGGTTTCGAGGCTGGATTGGGGTGGGGTAGTGACCTGGAAATGATGCAAGCAAAAGGGCAGACAGACTGGAAGTGACTGGGGAGGGTGCTGATGGGGAAGATGCAGACACCTGGTATCTAGATGAAGCAAGTGATAATTTCTGTTTATGTACTAGAATTTTGGGGCTTCTCAAAGCAAAACATCTTTGTCCTTGGAGGTGGTTTAGGTTACTGGCTAAATATATTCATCAGAGCAGATCGATGCAGTGCAGTGTTTCAGATGATACACTGTGAAAGCAGCCCTGAACAGATACTTATGGGAGACTCTGTGTCTGCTGTGCCCTACAGCCCCTCAGAGCTGTCTGAGGAGTGCCGGGAGCCCCTCTGGTCTCCACAGCAGCCCACACACAGGGACAGCTTCCAGTCACTTGTCACTTTTGCCTTCCTGGCACATGAGTTTTGAGTTACTGCAAACTAAAGTCTAAAGGTGCATGTCTAAAGGTGCATTCCATCCTGTTTATTTTGCTCTATGCAGAATGTGAGAGGATATGAGAGGAATCAAGTCTTTTCTAGCTGGAGATTTAGTATTCATCTCTGCTAGCTGACTCACTAGTCGGAAAATTCCCACTGACTTGACTTAGAGTCGAATGGGCTGTATTATATTTTCATATGCAGAAAATTATTTTGAATTTGAAGTTAATAACAGCAATTTAAACATTGTCATTGATAGGAAGATAATACAATATTTAGTTGTATCATGTTCTTTTTATGATCTGATGTTCGAATAAAGCGCTATTTCTGCTTTTTCCTTAATTAGCATGTCACGAAGAAGCTTGTGACATCAAACACAGCATCTAATTACATTCATTAGTAGCATCTCCAGGACAAGTTTTAATTAAGTTCTACAATGTAGATCAATACTTGTTTTGCATCCATTGCAACTTAACGACAGGAATATACTGTTCTGCACAGTTTAATTACAGTGATTGTAATAGAAGGAATTTGAGTAAACCTGCCATTTTAGCAACTTCACTGCTATCTCTTGCTTTTTAAAATAGTATACAGTTATAATATGGGATGTGTTACTTATGTGTGTCTTATTTTGAAGAATATTTTAGGGTCATTCTTTTTATCCCAAGAAAATGCATTGTAGTTCAGTAGAACTTGGGTGACTGCTTGGCTCCAGCTGGAGCAGGAGAAATTATTGACCATTTTACCTGAAGACTTCATAAGGGGAAAGACTGGGCATAAGTGGGTGACATATCTGGTGGTAGGTGATAGCAATACTTTTCTTTTGCATGGACTCTGGGGTGGAAAGCCACCTAATTGTGTGTTTAGTTACTGTGAATATAGTTCAGTGTAGTCTCTGAGTATTGCTTCCACCACATGTCCTGTAGTTTGCTAGTATTGACAGCTTCAACTGTTTCCTGTTTTGGCAGGAGGAAGCAATCCAGAAATGAAAACCCTGAGCCACCAAATGTGTTTTGTTCAACATCACAAAAATATACTTGACCAGGCAGAACATGTATGCCTTGTGATAGTGTCCTGCATTAATACTTGCATACATTGTGAAGATATCTGGACAGACAAATCACTTTTAAGATAAGTGTTTGCCAGATCTGAGAACTCTGTGTTGTATTTTTTGTGGTTTGGCCTAGGTTTGTGTACAAGGGACTACAGTAGTCAGCCTTACGTGTGGTACAGTGATAAAGACCAAATTGATTTAGAGAATTTTGGTTCTGTCCAAACTAAACCAGTTGTTTAGTCTTCGTTTGTTTTTAAATATTCCTTAATATTTTAAAGGAGCATGCTTGGCAGTATAGTGTACTTCTGGATTTTTGTACTATGCCTCTGTAAATGGTGTAACCCTGAGGGTTAGTTACGATACCTGCCTTCTTCAAACTTCTGCGTGCAACCTGTTTGTTTCTCTTCTCTAGCGATCTCTAAGTACCTACCTCCTTGCAATTCTAAAGGAGAGAGCACAGAGCCTCCTCACCCTTTTCAAGATTGTTCTTGATCATCATCAAAGCTTGCTCTAGATCATCATGTGCTGGGAAGTCTTGAAAGTCCAATTGCCAAAACTTCCAGTGGGATTTTTAAAAAAACACACATGGTGGAGATAGGAATTGAAGACCCAGGGAAATCACTTCCTTTTCAGGAAGGACATGAGTACAAAAAGTGAGGTATTATGCAGACAAATATACTGAGAGAAGTGAGTGTTGTAATCTGATGAAGTATGCTATTAAGGTAGACGAAAGTTGCTCCTAAGCTGAGATTTTAGATGACAGTTGATGATTCAGAGGCGAGCTTCTGACTTGGAGATTTGAAGTCCTGGGAGCAGGGGGGGAAAGCTCAGCACCAGAAGCTGCTACAGTTTTTCTTAGCTGAGTTGAGTTTGCGTAGATTTAGTCACTTCTCACTTTTTATCCAGTGTTTCAGGTAGTAAGGGAAGAAAGAATTGTTACAAGCTTGGGAATAGTTCTTTTGCTGTTTGCTGTAAATTGTTGGTTACTTGTGTGACTTAACAAAACTACTCATGAATTTTTGTGTGTAGAAGAAAAAAGATCCCTTGCATAGCTTATAATAAAGAGGTCAAAGACTTGGAGAAAAATGTGGAAGAGGAAGAAAATAACAGATTCATGATGAGAGTAATATTTGCACGTATAATATTTCAAAAAATGAATCCTTGTTTTGTTCTTGTCCTAAGGGCCTGATTATGCCAAAAATACACACCACCTTAGAAGAAATGTGTGTATAAACGTGCATAGATGTTTGTGAGTGTATATATATATACCTATATATTGTATGTTGTACGTATACACATGAACACACAGTGTGCATGATGTACTTGTTCACCCCAAAAGATCAGGTCCTAAGAATGTGAAGGATCTGGATTTTACAAATGTTCAGTGCATTTTCAGCTTGGTTTCTTTGGCAGATCTCAAAGGAGTAAGCTAATGCATACACAGAATTGTTTTCAGTGTATGACCTCATTGTTAGAGAAGTTATTGCATTGTTATTCTGCTTTACAGAAACCCAACTTCCTTGATTTATTATAATCAATCTGTTTACCAGAGCCACCCATACCTTGAAATACCTGCTGAAGTTTTGTAGTCTGTCCATTTTCTTTAACAGTTTTTTTTCTTTTCTTTTCAGTGAATTTGCTGGACTCACGTACAGTAATGGGGGATCTAGGATGGATAGCCTACCCAAAAAATGGGGTAAGTCTCTGTTGTTGTTTGCTTTCTCTCTCACAGATTATACTAATCGTTTCCATTTGGGAAGTAGACTACTGGGTTTAAAAACTCTCTAGAGGGATTTGTCGGCAATGGAGGGGAAAAAAAATAAATAAAACAACAAGCTGTGACTGAAGAAATGGAGCTGTGTGGCTAGGGAATTGATTTATTTATGCAGCAGAGCCAGCCACAAGTATTAAAAAAATAATAATGAGTCAGCCTCCTCACTCCTCCCCCCTCACCAAGAAAAATCCATGAGGTTATTTAAATTTCTCTTAAATTATAAATTCTTGGTTTTTTTCTTCAGCCTTTGTGGTAAGCGTGGAACACAGTTTTTTGGAAGTTAGCTTCTGAAAAGCAAGGTCTGGAACACGGCTGTTAGGTTTAAATGAGCAAGGCTGTTCACAAATATGTCTCAGATTCATGATAAAGTTCTGGGATCTGATAACACTGAAGCAGGAGCTGGGTTCTAAGCACCTTGAAGAGCCTCTGTCCCTTACCATTACCTATATGAAGAACTGTTCAGCCTCAGGGAGGGACAACTGAAACAACAATGTCTGTAAGTGAAGGGAGGGTGTCTAAAGCATGGAGCCAGGCTCTGCTCAGTGGTGCCAAGCAATAGGACAAGAGGCAGTGGGCAGAACTGAGGCACTGGAAGCTTCACCTGAACATGAGGAAAAACTTGTTTGTTGTGTGGGTGACCATGGGTTATTTTTCCCATGAGGTTGCCCAGAGACGTGGTGGAGTCTCCCTCACTGAAGATACTCAAGAACCCTCTGAACACAATCCTGTGCCATGTGCTTTAGGATGATGACTCTGCTTGAGTAGGGAGGTTGGACCAGATGAGCCCTCTATGGTCCCTTCCAGCCTCACCCATTCTGTGATTCTGTAGCTGAAGGAACCTGGCCTCCTAATTTGATACTTGAAATAAGTGGTGGAATTTAGATATATTAATACCCTCCAGTGTGTCTGCTTGACCTGACTGCATCATGTGAGCAGTCTTGGCTGTGATTTTTGGTCTTTGGTTTGGGGCATCCATGATGGCTGTACTGTGACAGAGCTTTGATGCAGTCTTGAAAGGTTGATTTCTGCACCATGCTGGGTATTGCTGTCAGTTCCTGAAAGCCATGAACACTGTGTGAGGTGAGAAAGCATCCTAAGTTAGAAATGCTGCATGACTGAGCCCTCCAACAGAGCAAGTCTCAGGCATGTGTTATTCCAGAGTTTTAGTCACCAGATGAAACAGACTGCATAATTGTCTTGGACTCCAGTTGGATTGTTATAAAGATGGTGGCAGTGTTTATATAAAACTCAGCCAACCTTGGGGATAAAAAAATATATATATATATTAGGCAGTAAATTAAAGTCTGGCTTTCTGTACATTCTGTGTGGATGAAAGGTTGTAGAAATGGCAGTCTCACTTGGAAGAGCTGCATGTTTACAGGCACTGGTTACAGCAGGGATGTGAAAGCTACGCAGGGATCTGATTTTATTTTCAGTTCAGTCCAAGATCTAATCCTGTTACTGTTAGTCTATAACGTTTTATTTTTAATCTATTGATTTTAAGCTGAGAACAAAGCTTATTCCGCTTGCTTGTGTGGGCATCAGAATAACCAGTGCAAGATACACTGACAGAGCAATATTTTGGTGCCATGGGGCACCATAAAGATCCCAATGCCCTGTTCTTAAAGGATGTTGTTTTGTTTGGTTTTTTTTTACTTCTTGAACATCTGGTATTTTTCCTGTGGTATAAAGCACAGTTCTGGTATATCCCAATACCCTTGAAAAGAATATCAGTAGAAAAACAGATAGGGCTGAGAAGTTCAGAATACTTCTGAGTCCATATGTGTAGATGAGTAAATAAAAAGCTAACTATCCTATACATAAGCCGCAGTTGTATCTTTTCATTATTTTGGGAAACCTTTCTGTATTTACAAGCTCAGTTTCCAAAGAGCACATGGAAGTACACTCATGAATGCCAAATTAAAGGTTACTGACTCAATAGAGAGAATTATATTTTTCCTTAATTAACTTCTACTTTTTATTCAAAAGTGAATATTCAAAATATTCAAAAGTGGCAGTTGGTTTTCAAATTTCCAGAAATCTCTTCTTAATCTTCTTTGTCTTCATGGGACATCATAAAAATCCAGGAGGTTAGTTCAACTGTCTTTTTTTTTTTTGACTAATATATTTGCAGTATTTTATAAGCACTAAAAAAAGTCTTCCCAGTTACTTCTCTAACTGCTGTATCTGCTCTGTAATCAGCTATGCTACAGTTATACATTCTTTGCTTAATTTTTTTACAAGATCTACCTAATACAAATGTTTAAAATAACACTCGCTTCAGGATTTGAATTTGGAAAAGGAGGGAGCTTTAATTGACATCAGAGACAGGCATTCTCGTGTTTTGTGGCATTCTCATACGAATTTGTTATCTCAGGATGTCCTCCTAGGGAAAATTTTCAAGGTCCCTGTAGCTGTCTGCACAGTCCCCCATCAGGGAAAGGAGCAAGAATGTCACAATGTGTCACGCTTTGCCACACCACAGTGTGTAGGCACAAGCCATGTTCTGAAGCAAGCTTTTTGATGCATGGTGGTTTTTAATTGCTGTGAACAGTATCCTGTGGAGTGTAGTCATTTTTCAGTGGTGGTGCAGTTCCAACTGAAGATACACTGGTACTCTTCCAGTGTTGCTGCTTCTCCACTTGATTTTTATTATGAATCTTAGTGGAACTGAAATACTTTTCTTGGAACCACAACTGCTAGAAGTAGGAGACTACCGGGGCACAGTTGCTGTTAAAGAGAGCAAGTGTTTAGTCTCTGGCATTGTATGAGAGTGCTTGGGAGAAATTATCTTCATATCACAAAGGCTTAGGCTGTTAGTTTTTGAAAACAGATTTCCACATTTAAAACAAACAAACAAAACCCCACAAAAAGCCCCTCTAAACAATTGGGATAAGAGGTCCAGGCAAGCCAAATGAACTTGCTTTTGGTAGATCCTTTGTAGATACCGTTGTCTAAACTTCTGTTACAGCTGTGTGCCATGTTAATTTTTGTGTATTTAATCTTTAAGACATTCCACGCTCCAGAAAGGTCCGGCTGCCCTTGTTTAGTCTCTTGTTCACCTCATTTTTGCTGAACACAATGGGGAAATGTGATCTAACTTGGGAAATGAAAGCAGCATTGTATGGGAAGGAGACTGACTCTCCAACCTGGAAACAGATCAGGCTTAAAGGTAGACCTGTTTCACGCCTGTTATCTCGAAGACGCACTGCAGCTGCTTAAGTCTTCACAAGATCAGACCTTGATCCACTGCTAATCAGTGTGTGCTGGCTCATCTTGTGAGTAGTGGGTTTTATGGGAAGAGAGAGGAGCACTTCAATCGAGGGTGTCCTCTGAAGAGCTTTGTCTGGCTAGGCACTTATTTGGTACTGGTTTGCGTGGTGGCCATTATCCTTGCAGCCTGGTTGGCCTTCATATTCCCCATGCACATAGAAGGTAAGAAAAACCCCCTCTTCTTCCATATGGAGTATTGAGGGATGAACAGAAAGGAACTGACTGAAATGTGCAATGGCCAAGTAGGGTTTTGAAACACTGCCTCCTGGTGTGAAGAACCAGCTGTTGAGCAGGAGAAAGAGCTCCCTTATTTCTGCTGCTTTTCCCTGAAGGATAAGTAAATTGCAGTAGTGTGGCTTCTGGCTTCCCTGTGTGGGTTCAGCAGCTTGCAGCAGTTGTGCAGTCAGCTCTTAGACCTGCAGTTTATATGTTAAAGCATGAGCAAAGTTCCTGTGAGGTCCTCATGGAGCTCAGAAAAGGGACTCTCTCCCTGCCAAAAGAGCATGGTCAGCATGGAAAATGCTGCCCTTTTCACACTCAGGTTAGGAATTGATCCTGTTATTACATGCCAAAGGGACAATTTCGACTCTTTTTTGCAGCTCATGTAGGTTTGTTTTAACTTGAAGGAGATTACTGTAATTACCAGAGGCTATATCAGGAAAGTCTGGTCCCTCTTGTGTAGTAGGAAGCCCTCCAAGCACATGAACAAAACCAGTCAGGCTTTCTATTAAAGGCTTGTACAGCAGGTCTGCAAAATCTTTTGCCTCTGGACTGGTTCCTGGCGCACTGCTTAGGATTGCCCAGACTGGGCACATCAGAGGTTTGTGAGCGCGTTGTATACAGCTGCGACCCTGGATAGCTCTGACCTGCAGAAACTGCCGGTACTTCTCCGTGCTAAACATACATTTTTATCGTATGGAAGCTTGCAGAGGTAGGAGCAAGAGTAAGTGCTGTGACAGAAATAGTCGGGTGAGGTCAGCCAGTGTTTGTAGTCTGTATTGCCCCCTCTTCCTCCCTTGATCTGGCAGGAGGCTGTCGCATGCATTTCAGCTCGCTGCAAAGCCATAGCAGGGGCAGAAGCTACAGAGTACCCTGTAAACCTATGCTGTTCTGTTTTACATGGTCTGGCCAAGTGAAAACCAAGTCACTTTTAACAATATCCAGATAATTGCAGAAGTAGCTGATTAAAATAAAATCTTTCTTGAGCTGGCTTGATTTATTCAGCAATTATGTCTGATTTTTGTTTTAGTGGTTATTATAGGGCTGATTTACTTGTTTCAGACCTTCCCTCCATTCACTGTTACTTTAAAGCTTCTTTCTTTACAGATCAGAGGTACTCTTTTTCCGTCCAGATCAGAGTGCCATACACCTGCTTTGCTTTTGTATAAAGAGTTCTCTTCCATCTCCTCCACCTCCCATTGATTTCCCTGAACTTCCTGTAGCACAGAACAGGAAAGTTTCTCTGGTCCTTGGGGTATTGGCTCTGTGCTGTGGCTCATGCACAGCTCCGTGTGATGGCTTTTTTTTTTTAGGCTCAGACTGGAAAATAAATGTGTACTGAAGAACCTGGTCCTGTGGAGATGTTCATTTTCTGCAATGAATAAAGAATTGTGAGGGAGCTAGATGATTTCGTGCATGTGAACAGCAAGAGGGAAAGCAATTGCCCCTCCTTTGGGTGCTTAGTAAGGCCAAATACTGAAAGTTGGGGGGTAAATTCAGCTAGACTGATTCTACAAGTTGCTTCTCATTATGTAGGATATTGATGGGCTTGATTTTTTGTTTGGTTGGTTTGGGGTTTTTTTCCAAGCAGTATTTCTGGCTTATTTTTTTGAGGACAGATATCCTAGAGTGCCTCTTTAAAGTTAAAAATAACAGCAGTTTTAGATTACTCAGCATGATTTGGGACTGGATTCTTGTTGCTCTCTGTCAATCCTAGTTTAGATAGAGATTTAACACTGGAAGCCTGGATTGGAGGCAGTGCTTGCCCTCAGGGATAGAAATAAAATAAAGGGGGAGGCATAGGGGGTAGTGAAAGGAGAAGGAGGATTCTTGGCACCATTGAGCTGTGTCATGTAGTTATGATTATAATTGGCATTTTCAGGGCAGTGCTTTTGGCAGCCTGTGGTTTTTTTCCTGCAAATGCTGCTGCTTGTCTGTGACCAGCATAGAAAAGGAATCAGAGCTATCTGCTCTGTGGTTTAACCCCAGCCAGCAGCTAAGCCCCACACAGCTGCTCACTCACGCCCCTCTCCCCAGTGGGGTGGGGGAGAGAATCAGAAGGGTGAAAGTGGGAAGACCCATGGGCTGAGATAAAGGCAGTTTAATCAGTAAAGCAAAACAAGGAATGCCTTCCCCACTTCCCATGAGCCAGCAGGTGTTCAGTCATCTCCAGGAAAACAGGGCTCCATCACGCAGAACTGTTACTTGGGAACTCAAAACGCCATCACTCCAAACATCCCTCCCTTCCCTCTTCTCCCCAGCTCTGTATGCTCCATATGGTATGGAATATCCCTTTGGTCAGTTGGGATCAGCTGTCCCGGCTGTGTCCCCTCCCAACTCCTTGTGCACCCTCAGCCTTCTTGCTGATGGGGTGAGAGCCACGAAAAGCCTTGACTCTGTGTAACCTCAGTAAGGAAAACATCTCTGAATTACCAACACTGTTTCCAGCACAAATCCAAAACATAGGCCATACTGGCTGCTACAAAGAAAATTAACTCTATCCCAGCCAAAACCAACACACATGCTAACATGAATGCAATGAATACATTAGCAGGAAGCATGATGGAAATAAGTCATACCAAGTAGCTGAAAATATGTTAATGGCACCCTAAAAGCCTGCAATTTGACTGCTTTGTTTATATGGAAACATTTTTGTAGATGCATGGTTTAATAAGAAACAATACTGCATATCTAAGGGTTTGAAGTAAACAGAGTAATCCAAACTGAAGCAGCAGTACTTAAAGTGTCCTGTCATATACAGAATAAAGGAATTTTACATGAACAATGTGTGGAATGATGTTGAGCTCAGGAGTTGAAACATAGGAGGTTTTTTCCCCCACTAGAATTTATTAAGATAATATGCAGTATCTATATATATGTGAATTTCTGTCCTCTGTGACCCTCTTTCTGGTTCTTCATGTCCATGGTCATTTTTACTCATCCCATGGGGCCATGATGATGTGCTTTCTTTTGGTTGGGCTACCTGCTTAGTGTGCCAGAGTCATGCATGCTTCTTCCATGTAGCGTAATTCCAACAAAAGAGCTTGAGCTTTGGGTCTGAAAAGACGCTAGAGGTTAATAATGCAGCTGCATGAGACCCTTGTGGTAATTAACTAAACTGTGTTTTAAAGCAGAGCTGACTTCATGTTTCCAACTCTGAAGGCCCCAGAGTGAGAATGAAGATGCTGGAGTTAAAGGGAGTAGGGCACTGCCATGAGAGGTGAATTTGGCCAGCAGACTCCTGTTCAAATTGGTGGATTTCTCTGCTGAGTTTGGTGGCCCTGACAGTGCTCATAGAGCTGCATTTGTTTCATAAAGTTTAATTATACCAATCAGAATCTAAAGAGATCAGCTTTGCAATTGGGGGGATGCATCTTGTGTGAGAAGGCTGATGGAGTTGGGTGCAGCACAGAGTATTGGACTGGTCCACAGCCACCTGAGAGGAAAGGAATAAGCTTTCATCCAGGTTTGCAATGGGTAGGACAAGAGACACAGAATTTGTTTCATTTAAACTGGTTCAGGTTAAATTTGATGGGATGTGCCTTCTGCTGGTTCATCTGTGGGGCAGATGTGGGGTTTCTGTCACAGGAGGTCTCTGACAGCATATCGGACTATCTCTGCTACTCTGGTCAAGCAGAGTTCGTCTCTTCTGGAGGAGCAAACCAGGTAATCTGTTCTAACCTATTGCAGCCCTAAGTCTGAAAGCTTGTCCTGACTGTCTAGGGTGAGATCTGTTTCTGTTTTCCTCTGAAATTTGGTGTGGGGATTTTTTTTACTATTTTTTTAGTTGTTGTTGGTTGTTTTATTTTTTTTTCTCTTTTTTCTCTTTTTTCTTTTTTTTGTGTTGTGTTTGGTTGGTTGGTTTTGGGGTTTGTTTGGTTTGGTTTTTTTGGTTTTGTTTTTAATCTTGGCCTGACTAAAAACAAATTACTGCTACTCATTGAGCAACCTGCATTTAAGATCCACTTTTGATACCTGCAATATACTAGCTGCACTGTGTATCTGCCTTTAAACCAGAGTACCCTATGCTAGACAAGAGTTCTCATTGTATAGCCTTACCAATTTATTCATGTTCTTTCTCATATCTCCTTTCCTATCTGAAGTTTAATCTTTTCACTCCATATGAGACTGCTCTTGTTGTCCTGTCCTCTCAGCTGGCTGCCCTTTGGTTTGTGTGCTGTTGACATAAATCAGCATTTATTTGGGAGCAGCATCTGGCGAGGTGTAGGTCTTATTAAGGGAGATCTAGAATGCCTAGAGTACGCTAAGGTACTGTAAAATAAATTAATACTAGGGAGATTAAGAATAAAGCAAATCTTTATCTTGGCTATAACTGTATTACTGGAATAATATATTCTACCACAGGAAAAAATAAAAGTTGATCCTTCAGTATATCATTTTGTAAATACTGTTGTCAGCATTAGGTTCCTCCACACAGGCTCATTGGGCAAACAATAATCTCCTTTCATGCTAAAATGTCTTTTTTTTTTCTCTAGTGTCTAGGAATTACATTGGGGGATAAAAGAGCTTTGAAGAGCTTTATCTCCTAAAACCATTGTTTTCTTTGTTACTTTTGTACCAATTTCAGAAATATTGGTATCCAACAGTTACTAACCATACAATTAAAATGTATTAATGTAGTGCTGTCATGGAAAATTTAAAACTATACAGGATAAAATATTACCATTACAGAATGCATATGCAACAGCCCAGTGTTTATAAAACATGCATTAGGATTTTGTAGCTTGTGTTTATGAATTTTTGAAGTGTATTTCTTACTGCTTAATGTGCTAAATATATGTATCAGTGGGTTACTTATCACTTAATTGCATAATCCTTTTATAAAACTTCAAATGCACTGGCCCCATTTGACAGCAAATATTTTTACTCAGGTTAATGGCTTTTTTTTAGTAACAAAATTCAAGAATTCAGTCTCGTTTGATTTTTTTTTTAATATTACTCATTCAGGAAAGCCAGCTCAAAAAACTCATGAAAAAAGGAATGCTAGCTTCAAAAAAGGTAAACACATGGTAGGTGTGTCCAGAAGGAGAACATTTTAAATGCAAAATTCCTGAAAATGGTGTTAAGATGGAAGCTGCTATTTTGTCTTCATGGCAAGCAGTTGCCTTGTGTATACACAGTGAACGAAAACAATAAAAATTTGAGGGCTTATTTGAAGACCCTTCACCTAGGCTGAAACCTGAAAGGAGAGGTTTCTGATTGACTGTTGTTTACTGCAAAGTCCTGATGTGTGGTTATTCTCCTATTAAGAAACAGTTCAGCAGCTGAACATCTAGAATTGTTGGAACAAACATTCATCCATTTTTCAAGTTACTAATGGGAATCATTCAGGATTTGCTTGTCCTGATCAGAAAAACAGGGTGTTTTCCAGTTGCTGAAGGCTACGTGCACATGGGAAAGGGGAAGGTGGGACTGGGTTCTTGGCTATTGAAAGAAAATGCCAGTGTTTTATTTGGAAGCTCTTTTTGTCCCAATATATTTTAGGTTGATATTCTTAATTTACCTTTAGACATCTTCATTTTGAGGGAAAAAGCATGCTGAACTGTATGATTTTGTGTATGTGACTAAGACAGTAGCCATGAAGTCTGTTGGTTTAATATTGAAAATACTGTAAGAAAACAGATTGGAGGTTAAGTATGAGCAGTACCCATGGATGCAAATCCATGCTTTGGAGGCTTTTGTGTTAACTCTGCTCCAAAGAAGAGTGGTAGCTCCTCTCACCAGCCTTTAGGCTCTTCACCATGAGTGATGAAGCACTGTTGAGGAGAATGTGGGTGACACCCGGCTATCAATCATCTCTGCGGTACCACTGTGATATTGTATGCTGTCAGGCCACTGTGATTGATTGTCTGTACCCCATGGGAAGAACAGTGAGTAGAAAAGAACTGCAGAACATGGTTTGGCTGCTGCTTCCTCTGCCAGGACAGAGGATTTGGGGGTGAAAAAAAAACAACCTACCCAAATCGTCTCAAAGAAATAAAGACTCTGCCATCCTGAGGGGAGTTGTGAGCATTTAGGGTAGAGAGCAGTTCCATGTGTGATGGGACATCACTGATTCTTAATTCTATTTCAAGATGATTTACTGAAGACACAGCTGTGATGTAGTAGTGATTTATAGTTAGGAGTGAATGACAGCTTGTGTGTTAGTTTGATCCTCCCCTACCCCTATATGATCTTAGTGGTCTTAGAAAGGAATAATCCATGGACGAGTTGCCAGTTAGCTGCAGGGAGGAAGGAGGATTGGGCCCCAGGGTTGGTAGGGATGCAAGCTCCCCTGAGAAGAGTGGGGACTGTGGATCATCATGGTGTGATGGAGGAGGACGAGATGAAATTGCCTGCTGAGCTGGGCATCCCTGGGACAGCTCAGAGAAGGGTGGTCATGGCAAGGAGTAGAGATTGCTGGTGGCTTTCTAAAGCCTGGATCTGACACATCAGGCTGAAACACCCACACAGTCCTTTATTTGCTTCCTTTTGCTGCTTTCCAGGAAGGGAAGTATTATTAGATACTTGGGTCTTGCCAAAATGCTTTGATAAGCATTTAGCTTATCTATTCCTATTTATTTCTCTTCATGATCATTACTCAAGGAAGTGCCAGGCCACTCCTTTGATTATATTTAATCCTTGACTTTACAAAATGAAGAGTTGAAAACATCAAATTCAAAAAACAAAGTCAAAAAAAGTAGATGTATTTAAATTGTTAGAGAAGCTCTCCATTACTAAAGCCTGGATCCTACTGATTTCCATGTGTATGAAATACCTATATATTGAGACATATAGTGTCCTGTAGATTCATTACTGGTGCTGCAATAAGATAAACCAGAATCATGTAAAAATGCATGTTTTCTGTGGGTAATTGCCCTCCTTGGGATGCTTTCTTGCAAAGATCAGAACTTCTGGCTCTGAAGTGGGGGGAGGGCTGAACTTTTATGCTGCAGAAATTGACATTTGACTTCAGCAAAAGTATTTTGGGACAAGCGACCTGACCCTTGCTTTCAAAGGTCTTCCTATAACCCCAGTGATTCTTCCCACAATATTGACAATATTGAATGTGGTACAGAAGAGGCAGTTATCAGGAGAAGATGGCACTGGGTATTTCTTGCTATGATTTGAGATATCATTATCGTTAATCCATTTTCAGTTTTGTCCTGGTTATGAGAAAGAGCTGCTTGGTGTTCTTCCTCTTGTGCAAGTCAGCCTCTCCCCTGCCTTGCTTAGGCTGTGAGCTAGACCAAGAACTGGTGGGTGAGGGCAGGGTGGGAGAGGAGGTGATGACAAGGCTTCTTAAAATATTTATTTATTGAAAGTGCTCTTTATAATTAATTGATTTTTTAAGGTACTTGAGTTTTTATGTGATGCATAGGTGCCACGCCTTCTGGGATGATAATCCCAAGACCTAATTGTACTCACCAGATGCCAGCTGTGGGGGAGAAATTGTCTGTTTCTGAAAAGGAGGATTTAAGAGAGTTTTTTTTTCCCTCCAGCTGTTTAGAAAAACTAGCACCTTCTGTCTGTGTTGGCAGCCTTTTTTATTGGGACCTCATATGGTAATTTGGGGGGGCGGGGGGGCAAGGGCGGGGGGATTGTTTCAGTATATTCAGCCTGCAGACTCCAGGTACAGCACTAATGTGATTCCTGTGGCTTCCTGCTGGAGCCTGGAGGTCCTTCTTAAAGTTTGTCACTTAAAGTTGAGGGTCATCAAAACAACTTGTGCTCTGTATGATGTCTGCTCAGTGTGGCTTGCTCCCAGTTCAGTCAACAGTAAAGGACAGCAGAAATGTGACCTTTGGTCTTCTGTTCAGAAGCCTTGGGGGTGTTGAGGTTTGTTTCATTTTAACTTTATTTGCTTCAGAAATTGGAAGATACACACTTGAGAGCTTTGCCTTGGTTTCAGACCTCCAGACTGGGAGGCTGCTGGGGCTCCTTGCAAGACATAATTTTAAATGGTTAGAACCGTAGGGCATGCACTGACTTTTTTAGTTGATGGCAGTGCAAATGTAAAGTCAGCCCATAAATTGTAGCCACTGTTGTGATTACAAATCATTACAATAATGCGAGATTATGCAGTTTGTCACAAATCCTTCTACACTACACAATTAAAGTCATAACCACAAGTATAATCCTGTAAGATAAAGTTACTTCATTACACAATCTCTGTCTGGTTTACTGTTAGCTTTATTTTGATTACAGATTGAATAACTGAACGTTTCTGTGTAGTTAACTTAAATGGCAACACATATACTTTTAATATCTCTGCCAATTCTGGAGTTAATTTTGCATTCTTAAAATTATTGATATTGATTAATATAGTAATTGGGCAAAGCCTTGATTTTCACTTTAGGGAAAATCAACTTTAAAATGATGAAGTTTTAGAAAAGAATTACTAGTTGTGTCCATCGGTAGAGTTGTCTTGTCACTTGATCAGGAAATAAATCAGTTGTGATACTGGTATGTTGCTGGGTGGGTGACTGGAAGGAGGTCAGTGCTTTCTTGCAAAAGCAGTGACTGCTTTCACTCTGCAGAATTATAGTGAGGCAGAGGACAGCTGCTGAACAGGGACAAAATGAATAGTTCTCTTGGGAATGGATTTCAGACCAAATCAAATCTTGTACAGCTTCAGATACCCATCTCGTTTCTTGTGTGGTACTTGTCTCTTCCTGGCACTGGATGTCCTGATGCTTCCAGTGTGTAGGAAACTCCAGTGGTCTATGGAGCGACTTGTGCATGTCAGCCAGAGCCTAGTGACTCTGTGTGTCAGAGTAATTCTGATAAATACCCAGACTGAGATAATCAAAACCCGTCCAGGGATTTGGTTGTTGTCCTGCTTATTAATTTTAATGATAATTGAATATCTGTGCCGATTACTCAGGTTGTAAGCTCAGCTCCCCCAAGCCCTGTATATTCAATTTCAAAACACTGCTTCTTCAGAGTCTGGTATATTTAACTTGGAGAGGTGGTCTCGATGTGGACAGACAGTGCAGATAGGCAGGAGCTACTGTGTCCTTTGGAGTCACAGTAAGTATAAGTCTGGCAGAGCCTGTTTCTCAGAGCTGTATAAGTGTACTGACCTGGCAAATGTCTTTAGCCCCCAGAGGATTTGGTTATGATGCTGCCTGTGTAATATTTGAAAAAGGCTTTTGCTGTGAAGGTGTTGAAGAGAAAGCAGGCAATCTTAAGCAGCCCTTGCTCAGTGTTTGCAAAGCTATTTTGTTTGATGCCACTAGCCCAGGTAAACCTTTTGGACTTCTCTGTTCTCTGCCCCTTTTGAGCACAGCACTATGGAGAGATTTTCTGCTTGCAGGGTTATCTCCTCCAGTGCTAACCTGGGGTGTTTCTCATCATTGCTGTTTGCAGAGGCTGACCTTGCTGAAGCTGGATGTGTAGAAGTCCCTGTGCATCTTTCCAGGTGTTGCAGAGGGTCTTTGTCAGAAGCCAGAATCTATATTGAGGGTTTTTTGTATGAGGGGAGCTTCTCCCAAATTAATTCCCTAGTGCTTCTGGCCATGCTGGAAGATTACATAGTGTCCCCATCGATCAAGGGTAAAGCAAGCAACTAAGACCCAAAATGGGGGCTAATGCCATAGGTGTTCTGTGTTTTGTTGAACTGGGAATGACCTAAGTTAGCAAAGTCTTGATTACTGTCTTTAAAAAACAGATCGTCCTCTTCCTTCTTTTCAACCTTTGTTTTGTTAATTCAAAAATAAAGCAGCAAAGAGAGAAAATAGAGTGCAAACAATTTTTCTTCACACACACAGTGCTGTGACCAAAGATATTACTTGGCAAATTTCCTTCCTACTCTGCTCTGCAGGGTTTTAAAACTGAGAACTGCTTTTTTCCTGTATTACAGTAAATACATAAGGAATCAAAATGATATTAAGGAAGAAAGTTGGGCAACACCCTGCTGTTCAAATATGTTGATTGCAAATCATTGGCATTCTAGACGTGCTATTTCTGTGTGTTAGTGAGTTATAGTTTCAGTGGTGGTGGGCTAAAACAATTGGCTGGGAAAAAGCACAGGATTATAGTATTTGCTAGTTCTTATTGTTTAAAAAGAAGAGCAGGTTTGTGAGTGTGTGAGCTGAAGGTAACAGTGGTGTAGCTTCATAGGATTTAAGGCCACTGGGTCTGTAAACATTATGTAGTTGAATCTCTCGTGGCACGTATGGTGTAGAAACTTGTTCAGGGGTCCTCGCAGCAGGTCTGTAACCTTGATTTGGCCTACAGTGCATCTTCTGGAGAGAGCTTTCTTTGATTTAGTCATCCTCTTATGGTAAGTCCATATCCCTTTGTAGCTTGTACCAACATCAAGATGTCCTTATCATAAGACAGATGAATCTTTCTAGCTCAAATTGGTCAAACTTCAGTTCTCAGTCAGTGGATCTTTCTATGCCTCTTCTTGGTTAACTTTACAGGTGCATATTACTCATCTCTCTCTCCTGCTTGCAGCAACCCGTTTCAGGCAAACAGAGGCCACAAGGAAGTTAGCCACATCCCAGCCCTCTCTCATTTTTTAATGTTTTTTTGTGCTATAAAGTAGGGCTTTGATCTCTTGAGTAGCTGTGGACTCTCTTGTGGGATCTTTGCAGTTTGTCCTAGCCGAAATGATGCCATTTGAAAAGAAAATGGCTTTCTGAAAGTGATCTTAGTAAATTGTTGCATTACCTTGTTTGCTCTGTGAGGCAAATGGATCACAATGAGAAGAAAATCATCCTTGTGATGGAAGCCAGGTAAAAGTGAAGAGGGTATCTTAGTGGCTGCTCAGGTGATTGCTGTGGCAGGTTGGAGTTGCAGAACAGTGCAAGATACTCTGTGACATGAAAATGTGGGCAAGAGCTGTCCTAAAGACTGTCATCAGGGAACCTGGGGAATGGGTGTGTGGTAAGGGGAGTCCGTGGGAGGTGAGTATGCTACTACAGGAGTAGGTCCATGTACACGGGTTTTGGTAGGAAGACAGGTTCCTGTTACAGTGGAAGAAAAAACCTTGGAGCCTCTTAAAACCCTAGGAAAGGTAGGATTCAGTCCTGGCTCAGCTTCAGCTTCTGTGCAAGCAAAGGCAGCATGCCTGCAAAGCCAGTTACCTCTCGGCATCTCAGGAGTCTGCATCCCTGAGCAGAGGAGACAGAACCAAAATCACCTGTGTGCTTGGATGGCCTATCTCTGACTGCTTCAGTCCACGCAAATAGGAAAATTCCCCTTTCGTGTGTATGAGTGGTAGAGTTCTTTTAGGCCTGGTCCAATGTTACTTGCTCACAAGGCAAGAGGAAGCTATTGAGAAGCAACAACAGGTTTTTGTGTCCTTCGCCTTAAATGGCTAATTCCTTTACTTGGCACAAAATTTCTTTCACTGCTTACTGTTTTAAGTTTCTTTGTGCACAGTAATTTATGGATGAAAGCAAACATTATTAGAAAGCTTTGTGTATTGTGCACCATGGGGGCAACATTTCAGCATCAGAGTACCATTTCTTCAGCAGTCTTCTTTTCAGTGGGTATGTATTTTGGTAAGGAGAATGGTGTCAATTAACCACCTAACCTGTAGAAGTGCTGTTTTCTGTGCTAATTAGCTCTTCCTCTGAGAACTGTGCTTTTAATTTATTTTTCAAAGTGCATTCACTCATCCTTTTCCTTTCAAACTTCAACGCTTCGTGAAATATGCATCCAGGTTTGCTGAGAGGCTCTGAAGCTGAGGAGACAAAAATTGAAAGGGGATTGATTTAATGGTTTAATTGCTAAATAATGATGAAACTGTGGTTGTAATTTCATGTTAGTGGGAAATGGCTAATCAGTCCATTTTGTAGAGTGAGAGCAAGGCCTAGGATAGGGCTCGATAAATAATCATCTGTAGTTTCTGTGCCAAGTGGTACCTTTCAGGAACTCCTGAAGATTTTGTAAAACTTTTTTTACCAGAAATTCAGGCTCCAGACAAGAATTATCCTGCCTAGCAGTACAATGCTGTTGCTGCAATTTAACTGAGTTCTGTCCATAAGCTGCACAAAATTGAGAGAAGGTTTCATTCAGTGATGGCCCTACTGTGAGAATGTCTCTTTGATAAGCAAGTCCAAGGGAGGCCCTTGCCTGTGGCTTTCTGACTTGCCTGCTGGGCTGGTACAGGAGAAGAAGCACTGAAAGGAAACACCAAAGGCTGGAGCTGTGCAAGTGTTCAGGGTGGCCAAACTCCAGCAGGTCCATTGTCACCTGGGATCAACAAACTCTGATCTCACACCTTAACCCAAACCTGCTGGAGGAAGAGTTGGTTGATGGCAATCTCTTTTCTCATAAGGAAATGTAACTCTTTCCCATGTCCCTCTGTTTACTTGCTCTTGCTACTCTGCCTCTCCAATTTCCAACCCACCATTAGTCCCAGTGCACCTTGGATAGAAAATAACAGTAGTAAGAGCTTGTAGTTTAACTGAGCAGCAACTGAGAGATGTAGCAATAGACCAGTTAATTCATTTTCTGTTTCAACTATTTTTGATAGTTTGTTCTCTTGGGAACTGCATGTCTTCAGCATTTCTGTGTTACTCACCTCTGTGCCTCAGGGACTTGGGCCTGGAAGAGACTCTTACTGTAACCTGGTGAGGGCAATATATATGAATATTAATTCTCTATGTACCCGCTCTCTACTCCCACATGGCATGGGCATGTTGGTGCTAGCTTTAACCCACCTTACTTAGGTGATGAATATAGTTGGCTCATTGTAGGCCTGGCTGCCTGATCAGATCCTTTCTTCTGAAACTTCTTTGGATCCCCCTTAAAAGTTTTAAATGATGGTTTGACTCCCATGGCAGGTTCTCACTGTGGGTGATTATGCCCTGCCTCCCAATAACAAAGTTATCTTCCCTTCTCTTCAAAAGCGTTCAATTTAAATTCCAGGATCTTTTGTTGGTTAGGCAAAAAGCAAACTAATAACAGATTTTTTTTTCTTTGTGTATGTGTTGCAGTATCACCATTAGGTTAAGCCATGGTTTACCTCTTGCTTAAGAAAACAAGTTGAATTTTTTCAGTTTTATCTGAAAACTTCAGCAGCTTTCCTAGACTTTGCATTATCACAGCCGATTGCTGAAGCAGCATTTACTTCTGCATTGCAGACACCTCAGCTGAGTATTTAGCACACGGTTGTATTTGCTTTTCTAGCCCTGGCGTGTTAATGTTCAAGTGGTTCTTCAGTGGTTGTCAGATACCAGGAGAGAGTGTGGAGGTGGCAGGTATGAAATGTGTTCTTTGTGAAATGGTTAGGATATGGGACAACTGTCACAAACAATTGAGCACATCTGTGTTTCTTCAATTGCAGATTAAAGGAAATATTGCGGTCCAGGTTGCACTTTTGTCCTGCAGATTTACGTCCGTGTAATTCTGGTGCTTTATTTAAATAGTAACATAAACCTCACTCAATTGGAGTTAAATCCCGTAGAATAAAAAGTAACTAAAAGTTTCATTATGTTGCGGAATAAGCATACCAGGCATCCACATGTATAATTTATTACCTATAGTGGGGTAAGTACTTAACAACAGTTACAATAAACCCATTCTGTTCATTCATTTTTAGATCATTGCATACTGATTCAGACCTTAACTGAAAGTGAATATACAATCAATGTGGGGCTTTTTATGCAGGTTTAATAATGTAGGCCTGCCAAAGTTCTTTAATTAAATAATTATTCTTTGTTCAATCAGAATAGATTTCTTCACTATAGGGATTGCAGGCAAGTACATGCAAAATCTGCCCTGAACTGATCATGTTTTAGCTGCTTACTGTAATCCTGAGTGATTATCTTTGTCACACAAAGCAGTGAAACCAGCCCAAAAACCAGGGAAAAAAGTTGAAGTCAGATATTAAAAAATGTAATGCCTAATTCTGAGGTGATCAAAGAAAAGCATGCTAAGATACAGTTTGTTGGTGCTGTGCACAAAGTTAGAGCTGTCAGACAAGTGGAAAAAGTGGGGTTTGTAGATGGTTCAGATTTAACAGAACTGTCACCAAACCCAAAGTAAGCTAAGGTGCTCAGCATGTGGAGAATCAGGAAGTCTGGTTTGGGATTTTTTTACTGGTAACCCCATGTATTCAAGAGGTGGCAAATGGAGCTGTTAAGGGGAGGTGCAATAAATTGCATGCTGTGTGTGCCTGCTGCACACACCAGTTCCCGTAGGAGGGTCTGCACAGGCAGAGCAGCTGTGTCATTTCTTCTGAGAGTATTGGAAATGCAAAAAATCTGTTTGGCGTGGGGGCTGCTGCTTGTAGCATTGCACAAGCCTGGCTTCACATGGTTCCTGCTGCCGTGGCACGTCATTAATGCAGCTCACAGCAGCTGGACTGAGAGGACTTCAGTGTTTATTAGGGGAATATAATCATTTAAGCCTGAATAAGCTTCAAAGCTCTAATGTGGCTGTTTGGCCAACAGAAATGAGATGTAAATTTGTGCTGAATAGCCACTGATTACAGAAAGATGATTAATGTGAGGTTTAAAATTGATTTATGGGTGCAGTTGTCAAGGCCTAAGCCATGAATGTAATATTATCTCTATGAAAAGCTTTGGGTAGATTAGAGACCAGGGAGCAGTGGCAAAATAATGCATTTGCTGGAGGGTCTGATACAGTGTATGGGCCGTCTGTAATCTAGTCAAATTTGGTATACGCCTGAGAGGTTATGCTTTGCCAGTGCAGCACGTGCATAATTGTATCACTTTGTCTGAAATATTCGAAAACCAAGAAATTTAATCTGTTTTATTTTCATTAAATGCACTTTTAGATCAAGAATTTTTTACTGGAAACTCTTAAACATGTACTCACTTGCAAGAAATTATATAAACCCAACAACAATGATAAAGAAATTTTATAAGTTTTTGCAAATTTTTGCTGTTCTGTGCATTAAAAAAGAACAAATGCTTTGCATTATTTAGATTGTAGTAAACAGTTAGAATCCCCACATAGATTTTGTTTATTTAAATGTTTGGACAACAATAAAGTAATAAGGAAAACTTCCTTCCATCTTGCTTTTCAAAGTTGTTATGTGAGCCTCTTGGAATCATCAGATGATGAGTAACGTGAGTAATATCCAAAATGCTTTGAAATTCCAAGCACTCCTAACCCTAGCCCTAGCCCTAACCCTTAACCCTAACCCTAGCCCCAAACCCTAACCCAAACCATAGCCCTAAGCCCTAACCCTAGCCCTAGCCCTAACCCTAACTAAACCTAGTCATAGCCCTACCCTTAACCCATAACCACAACCCAACCATAACCCTAACCCCTAGCCCCTAGCCCTAATGCTAACCTTAAGCTCTGGCCCAAACCCAAATCCAAACACAACCCGTAACACCTAATCCCTAACCCCTAATCCCTAATTCTAACCCAACCCTAACCCAGTCCTGAGTCCTTCTGAAGATCTGGCTCTGTCAGCCTTCCAGTGTTGAACCATGTGGTGTCAACTAAACCATGTGGTGTCAATACTGTTTGTTCTGGCCTGTGTTCAATTGCTCTGCAATGAGCGTAACATTAAGCAGTGAAAAATGATTTAATGGTATTGTGTTTCTTCATTGCTTCTTTCATGCTCATCTCCATTGTCTTTCTATCAATTGCTGGACTGTGATTTGAAATGGATGTTTTAATTCAGATGTACAGAGAATTTCAAACCTTAAAAAAAATAAACCTGTGGGAGGGGAGGTGGCATTTCCAAATGACACATTGCTTTGTTCTGGGAAGGGGGTCGGCACAGTCCCTGATTAGGCATGCTGGAGAGAGGCTGGTGCTCCTTTTCATTTCAGTTCCGCTAGCCTCCAGCTGGGTTCTCATTCCATTCAGATTCTGGTGCTGACATCTTTCATTGATCATGAAAATTATCAAAGTCTGAGCTAAACTTCAGTCTCATTTTCATTTTTTTCCCATGTATCTTGTGTGCAGACTGAAAAGGCTGGGTCACTTTGTCGTGATGTTTCTCCGTTTTTCAACAGCTTGAGTTGTGCAGGTCTCTGAACAGATAACACATTTCATCATAAGCTTGTACTTAAAATAATTTTTAAAGTTTTAATTGTTCTTTCTTACCCATTTGCTTGGGTGGTACTTTGTGGTGCAAATTATTGCTTGTGTTTTGAGATGCTATCACAGCTTGCCAGAAATCTGCATTGTTTCTCATCTAGTTAGTGGTGCAAAGAGCAATCCAGGAATTGTCAACACTTTTGCCATATAGGGGGTTTTACTGAGAAGTCCCCTGCACAGCCAGCTGCAGAAATGGAAGGTGTGGCAGCAAACTTTACACGCATATTACAAATAAAAAAAGACTATTGAAAAGTTGTTCGAGTAGCAAATTGAAATTTTTACACAATTGGAACTGATGACTATGAAGTTCTCGGTGTAACTTTAGGTGACTGATACATCTTCACATGTAGCTGTTCTCGAGAGGAGCAGTCATGCTTTGTCTCATAGTTTCAGCATGGGACTCTCCTGTTCGGTGTTTTCCCTCCGCTCTGAGCAGTGTGATTGTGTGAGAACCTCTCTTGGCATTACTTCATGAAGGAGGAGGATTTCTAGAAGTCCTTATTGCACACAGGGTGGTGAAAGGTTGACCTGGGTGGAATTAAAAATATCCAAAACCCTGTAAGAAACAGAAGTATCCACCCAGATGCTTAAGCTCTCAGTTCTAAAAACTGCATTTTTTTCAAAGCTGATGTCTGCTGATGAGCTGTTCTGAGTATTGGAATGTGCAGTTGGCAGCAGTGGAGTTAGGATGGAGCATGATGGTGCTGTGAACATTCACCCAGCTCATTTTCAGTGTAGTTTTTTTATAGTGGAGATGAAGCATCAATCATCTCCCCATCTTTGCTATTGCCTCTCCTGCCCTTTGTCCCAGTGCAAAGCCAAATGTGAAACCTTGGCACCAACTGAAATTGAGTCTTGTTAACTCCTGATGCAGTGGGGAGTAGCCTTTAACATAAAGTAAGACCCTTTTTCTCCTCTTAGCATCTTTGCTGCCCGCACATTGCAAGGGGTCATTCAGAAGCGCATGTCTGGCAGTTCCTGTAACTGCTGAGGTGAGAATTTGCCCTTTTAGTGGGAGGTGGGTGGAGGGAGTGGTAATGGAAGTGACTTTCTGAGTTTGCTTTCTGTTAGGCATGTATCGCATGTGGACTAGGGAATATGTGTTAGGCTAATACAGAGATGGAGAAAAACATTCAGTAGTGTGACATGGCACATCTCAAAATCATGCTTTAAATTTCCAGTTCATAACTCTTTGCTATTTACTTCCCCCCACATATGTTTTAGTTTATGAAAAATGATCCTTAGCTTCTAGCTGGGAAATCTCCAATAATGAGTGACGAAATTCATATTTACTTCAGCTAATTAACCTCAGGATATTCTGAAGCTCTGTGCTAACTGGACTATGCATCTTAGTGACCAGAGTGGCACTGTAAGAAACAGCAGGAAACTGCAATCCAGTAGTAAAACAACAAGAGTAGCCGGAAAGTTATGGTGTTCTTATTTTCATTTTATTTTCCTGGATGGAGAAATTGGCAATGTGCCAAGACACCAGAAAATGTAAAGTTCCTTCTTCAAAAACTCAGCTTTCATTAGGCCGGATTTCTGCCTGAGTAGGGAGATTAATCAGATGCTCTCTATCCACTGTTATCCATTATGGTTTTTTGCTTGACTAGTAACTGCTGTCAGTAGGAATATATATCTGTATGTATAAATGTCTCAGTTGTAAAATTGCTATCCAAATGAGGCTTGAGCCTCGGGTGGGGGTACTGTCAGATGTATGGAAAATACTAAGATCCCAGGTTGCAACTGCTTCTGGTATTTAAAGGTTTTCATAAACACTGTGCCAAATGTTGTTTGCATTGAACTCACTGCAGTTCCTTTTTGACACTGGCTCTTGCCCTTAAAATGAGCTCCAAAGCCCCTAAAAACAGGCTGAGAATGTGTAAAAATAGCTTCACCTTTTGCATTATAAAAGTGGATGTTGGTATTGGAAAAGTTTGCACAGGTAATAAATATTTTGTTGCTTGGTAGCTAAAATTTAAAACATTGTGTTTGAGGCTGAAAGAAGTAGTTTGTGGTACTCCAGAACAGTTTTATTCATAGTGTTTTTTAACTGCCCTCTACGTTGTTCAAACTCGAAGAAAAGAAGATGGTAAAGACATGGTTTGGGAGGCTGTCAAAATAACTGGTTTCTCCTTTAGTAATTTTTTTTTGTTGTTCCCTCTCCTCCTTTCCTAACTTGATCCAACTGCATTAATTGCTTTGGTTTCCTGATTATTTTTATTTCAAACTTGTGATTTACTGGAAAAAGTCATGTGGCTCTAGCTGGTGTCCTTCCTCTGGTTGGTGTAGGGCAGGAGCGGGGAAGCTTCTGAGCTGTCCCAGTGAGCAAGAATCCTGCCCCAAAGCAGAATTTGGGTTTTAAACCTGTGTGGTTTCACTGGCACAAATGCTTAAAAATTCTTGCCCAAGAGCGCTGTTTAGCAGGGTCCAGTGACCTGGTATTGATGGAAAAAGCTGGACAAAGCAATTTTGACATCTCTGCTCTGCTCCTCGCACTGTTCACCCATTGGGAAGAGCAGACTTGCAAACAAACGTGCGGCATTTTTACAGGTTTACTGCATTTTTTTGCTGCTTGAGAGTGGTTTGGGTCATTGTCCCTTGCTGTGAGGGGGAACCAGGCTTCTCAAGTGCCCCATCCAGGTGCTGGTGGACTCTGCCATGATCAGTAGGTCATGTAGGTTATACATACACCACTTGCCAATGCCAGTGTTCAAGAGAAAACTGTTTTGTTCCTGCCAGTCCTGAGGTTAGCATTGCTGTAGAGAGAGCTAAAAGTAATGTGACTTTTGGGTTCTTTGTCTTTTGTGTTCTTGTTCTTTAAGCAAGCAAAACCAATTTAATGAAGACTGAAACACGTCCGGAAAAATCAGGCTCTTGCTTAATCATGCGGCTCCCAAGCTGAAAATCTGAGCAATGCCATGTATCACAGCTTGTGTTGACAACACTGGCAGTATTTGGTGGCAGGATTTGAAGGACCTGAATCTTGGGACTGGCCTGTTTCTAATTGCTGTTTTGCAGTAGGCAAGATAGTGACATAGCCTTATTTTACAACTAGCACAGCCCTGCAAAACCTTCTGCAGTGCAGAAGAAAAGATGTGTGGTGCTCTGCCTGGCTTTCACTAGAGATTTAGCCTTATGTGACCTCACTGAAATCACTGAAACTGTGCAGAGGAGAGCCTGCTGCTTGTTTGCTTTAACTGTGTAATACGATAGCAAGTGGAAACCAGCAGGCAGCTAGAAAAAAAGAACACCCCACAAGTTTTTGAGTTTTGCGATGGGAGGGGAGAAGCAGGTTGCAAGATAAAGTTGAGTAGCGGGAGGGAACATTTGTGTGGGAGCTAAGCTGGAGGCTATTGATTGGCAGCCAGGTCTTAACATCAGCTGCATAAAAGGAAATCGAAGAGTCTGCCCAAATATTACCAGGATGAAAGGCAGGATAAATAGTACTGAGCCGAACACCAGGCTGGTTTGCCCTTCTGGAAGGGCATCAGGTGTCCCCTTTTGACTTGGCATAGGGATTGCATAGCACCATGCAATGCTGTCCTCTGCACCAGTATATGCTTGTGGTGGGCTTGAGCAGTATTTTGAGGTAAAATTGCCTTTCTGTGGGCAAAGCACAAACAGTATCTCTGATGCTTCCACACATTCAAAGCCTGAGATCAGAGATCCATGGCAGGCTTGCTTTTTTCCAAAAGAAGAAAAGGTAAAATACGTAAATCCTTTTCCAATTTTACATCTTTGTGCCAGCAGATACCTGAGTTAATATGCATATGTTGCAGGCCTCTGTGTGGTGAGGTGAAAAAATTAAATAGGAAAGGATGAGGCTTGTCATACCGTGGAGCCTGTGAAATAGGTAGTGGGAAGAGAGGCAGATTTCACAACCCTTGGAGTGAGGGAGTCCTGCTGGGAAGGTTTCGGGTAAGTCTTAGGAACACCTTTGTTTAATGTTCTTAAGCTCCCTTTCCCTCTTAAGATTGCTAGGATTTTGCTAAATGCCTTATTTCTTTTTCAGCAGTGCAAGGATGTGTGGAATTAGGAACAAGGCTTGAAATGTCTACACAGCCTTTAGTGAATGCTGAAGAAAGTGAATGAGTTACTGAAGGCCAGTAACAAAAACTCGTACTGCAGCCCCCCCATCCCCTCAAAACCAAATAAACAAGAGCGCTGAAATTTTCATCCCTGCTGTCAGTATTTGGTTTTGGGGCAGCAGCCTTCACTGTGCTGTGGTAGCAAATTGCACTCCTGGAATCTCCGAGATTAGAAACAAGCCTGAGTAGCAGACAGCTGGTGAATGTGTTTTAAAATTGTGCATTTAACCCAAGGCTGCTCCACTGAATGCTTTTTTAACTCTCCTATCTTTAGTTAGAGGTGTGATATCTTTGGCCTTTCTGTAGACAGACAGCCTGTATGAACTGTGTGCTTCCTATTGATGGAGCTGCATTTTTACTCGCCAGCAGTAGTGTGCTGGAAATTTCTGATTCAGAAATAGGTCTTCCATAAATGATTTAACATCAGGCCATTGAAATGCATTTGTGTTTTCCTTCTTAGGGCTATTAAAGATGTAGAGAAAACATTTACCACCAAATTAATGGTTGCATTTTTGTTTTAATCCTGCAGATGGGGTTGATTTATATCTCAAAAAATATGTGCTGCAGAGAGGAATTATAACATTACACAATTTTTCAGTTGTACTTAATTTTTTTTCATGCCAATAATTTTCATCCAGATGCTGTCTCTTTAATGTGGTGAGTTTTCTTTTTCATTAACTGTGAGGCACTGCATTTCATCCTCTGGTTTGTATTTCTTTGTTGGCTGAAAGACTTGTCTGAGGTCTGCAGTGACTGGGAAGCTGGGACCAGGCGGAAGGTGCAGGGGCTCCTACTGCCATCACCATCTCATGGAGGGATGTAAAAGCAGAAGGGTGGCAGGTTGCCTGCAGTCTCTGGGGGAGGCAGATCCAGCTGAAGAGAAAGAAATGGTGTAGTCCTACATGCAGATAGGAGAAAAGATGATTAAATGACAGAGCAGAGACTTTGCACAATACTGGCTACTCTGATAGAATCTGGTTGACTTTCCCTTGAGGATTAAACAGAGATAAGCAGCCTTAGCTCATTAGCACCTCCCCTTTCTCATGGTCTGATGATTGCTTTAGGTTTGATGGCAGGTGGTGATGACAGGATTTGCTGTGATCTGGGCTGCAGTACTGGAGGTGCAGCACATCCTGAGGCCTGAGATGTTGTGTCATGTGCCATTTCTTGCAGCTGAGATTAGACTTTAGCTCAGTTGATTGATGTATTTATGCTTGGACCTTTCTCCTCATGGTGTTCAGTGCTCTCAATGCATGACAGCAACCATTAGAATCACTGCACTTGGTTTTTCAACAAATGAACTTTGTACTCACTCCCAAAAGCACAACTCCTGAAGCAGCAGTGGAAATGAGCTTAACTTCATAACTTTGGGGAGAATCTCGGTTGGGTCCCTGAAAATTGACCTGGCAAGTATGAAAAAAGTCAAGTGATGTTTCTCAGTATGCCTTCAAGTTAGGTCACTAATGATATTACTGCAACATCACAGTCACTGTAAATGTCAGTTCTATGAAAGAAATACACATTAATGCTCTCTAAATGTTGTACAGAGTTACACTGTGTACCTTGTGGCCATCCGTACACATCTTCACTTGATAAAAATGGTCTGAGCAATTTCCAGTCCTGAAATGCTTTGCACGACTTCCTGTTGGAAGTTAACACTTCCCCATATATGCTCGTTGATGTGAGCAATTGTTCAAGTGATCCTCTGACCTTCAGCCAGAAAAAAGCAAAGTTAGTCATTATGTCTTTCCTGAGCTATACTGGGATGTGCTCATCTGTCCCCTGGGCTGATTTGGCAGGGACCTCCGTGTGGGCTGGGGGAAGTGGAGGCCTATTCTCCCTTTTCATCAAATGGAGAATCACCACCACCTTTAAAAAAATAGGACTTTTACTATTATATAGTGTCATGTTTTAACCCCAGCCAGCAGCTAAGCGCCACACAGACCTTCTCTCACTCCCCACCAGGGAGTGAGCAAATGAAAAGGGTAAGAAAACTCATGAGTTGAGATAAATATACTAAAATAATAGGTAAAACAAAAGCTGCATGCACAAGCAAAGCAAACCAAGGAATTAATTTACCACCTCCCACAGGCTGGCTGGTGTTCAGCCATTCCAGGTAAGCAGGGTGGTATTTTCATTACAGTCTCTATCCATGGGCCCTTTGGACCAGACCATTTGGGATAATGTTGCAATGAACTCCTCTCCTTGCCCCTGCTCCTTTTTGGACTTAGCCACAGATTTCAGTCCCTTAGTTTTTTACCTGCTCAAAGTGGAGCCTTATCTATGTGCCCCAGTGTCTCCAGCATGGTGCTTCGCCACTGCTGACATCAGAATGTTCCCAGGCCCAGCAGAGTAAGGCGATCAGCAGTTCAGCAAGCAGCAGAACCAAGGAGCAGCCACTAAGGAGCACCAGGCTTTAGCATGCAGTGAGGCAGTCAAGCCCCATGGCAAGCCCAGGAGCCCGTCAATGAATAGCTAAACAACAATAACAGCCATAAATTCAATCTAGCACATTCAAATCAAACCTGTCATTATCACAAACCCTTCCAGCCCCACACTGGCCATCAAAAAGGACTGTTGTGGTTTAACGCCAGCTGGCAGCTAAGTGCCACACAGCCACTCGTTCACTTCCCCCACAGCGAATGAGTGAACAGATCTGAAAGGGAAAAGTGAGAAAACTCACGGGTTGAGATAAAGACACTAAAATAGGTAAAGCAAAAGCCACACACCCAAGCAAAGTAAACCAAAAAATTCCTTAGAAACACCACTTCCCATGGGCAGGCAGGTGTTCCACCATCCCCATGAAAGCAGGGCTCCCTCACATGTAATAGTGACTTGGAAGAACAAATGCTATGATTCTTCCTGTCCCCAATTGTTTTCTCTTGCCCCAGTTTTATGTGCTGAGCATGACACCATATTGTCTGGAGTATCCCTTGGGCCAGGTGGGATCAGCTGTCCCAGCTGTGTCCCCTCCCAACTTCTTGTGCACCCCCAGCCTCCTTGCTGGTGGGATGGGCTGAGAGGCAGAAAAGGCCTTGACTCGGTTTAAGTGCTGCTTAGCTGTCACTGAAATATCTCTTTATCATCAACAGCTAGTGTTTCTAGCGCAATCCCAAACATAGTTCTATATGAGCTGCTATGAAGAAAATTAACTCGGTCCTAGCTGAAACTAGCACAATGTTAGACAAATTCATTGGAAGTATGTATGTACAGCATATTTACCACTTAAATTAACCACACTAGTTGAAGAATGGTGTTTTTTCTGCTTTTAACTTCATATATCGAAACCTCCCTATTTACTGGAACATAGAAAATCTAGCTGCAGAATTATTCTGTGTTGCATACTTTACCTGTGTGTTTTCTCAGTGACACTCTTTATAATTGGTAATTGCCTCTCCTAAAGTTAGGCATGAATCCTGCACAGATCTGCCTGGCTTTCACTGCAACATATCTTTGTCCAATTCTGTGGCGCTACCAGGTGACAAGTACATCTTAAGTACAGCAGGATTGTGGTCTGTTTAGGCCCAGAGACATTAAAAAGTGTTAGAAATGAAAGTACTGTTTGCCATGGCAGAAATGTCTTTGGGTTAGGTTCCTTACTTGGAAGACTGGTGGTACATATGAACTCTGCACATCACAGAGACATGTCTTCCTGCACAAGTCCACACTTCCATATCCCAGGTCAGGAAGGAGAAGAAATGTTTTTCTGATTGTAACATTTAGAATTCATTTTGGACTGTACCATCACAATATGTTCTCATGTCACTTGTTTCTGCTATTTTAACTTAAAATGTAAACAACATTTCCCTTAAAAAGATCTTCATTGTTATATTGACTCTGAGAGTGTTCTGTGTCAGCTCTGTAGTAATGGCATCTGGGCTGAGAACACTCTCAACTTTATCTCAGGCTGTATTTCCACGGAAAAAATTTGGCCTTTGGCCCTTAGAAGATATGCAGCTTGGAATATAGCTGCTACCTTGTACAGGAGTAATTTGAACTATGCTCTGTGTGTTTGCTTTGTGCTGCATCCACAGCTGTGACCAGGTGTGTGCAGCAATGCTGAGCAGAGGATGGAGGAGGCTTTGGGAACTAAGCCCTTGCAGACAAGTGGGTCAAAAGGGAACAAAACTGAAACGAACACTGCCTCTGCTGGGTTCTTTACTGCACTTAGATGGTTAATCTAACCTCTTAATGCAACACTATGGTTGTCAAAAGCAGAGAGGAAACGCTAATGGCTATCTGTTGTAGGCACAGTTGTGGTACTACTGGCTCTGTGCTGCATCCGGAAAAAGCATTTCTTCCAAGTGATGCCCTTCAGAGCATGGCTAAAATAAAATGAACAAGCAGTTGCTACAATTCCTACAAAGAGCTGAAAAAGTTTCCTGAAGCTCTGCTTAAAAACCTGTGTAGCACATAAACAGCTCAAGATTTGCAGATCCCTGTAACCTGCATTGGAAGTAACCTTCCATTTGCATTAGCAAGAAGTCCTCTGACTAGCACACTTGGGGAGAGCAAAGGCCCATTTATTTTGTGTATCACTCCACTCCACTGATTTTCTGGCATGCTGTTTGGTGGGGGGGAATAGGTTGTAGAAGCGTGGTTTTTGTTATGTGGGGCAGTGATTTGAGGATGTGGTAGAAAGGCCTGGGGTTATGGGGACAGACGAACTGTAAATAGCTTTTTTTTTCTCCTACCTCGAAAAGCCCATGGAAATGGCCCCATCTGCTTTTGTTTTGTTTTTTAACTGAGTGCTAGTGGACAAACCCAGCAATATGTGTTTCCACTTTTGGACTGCTTAAAACAAAAGGTTTTAACTAGCATCCTTTTCTATTTATAAAGGATCTTTCATCTGACTTTATCAGGAATGTATCAAGCCTCTAGTACAGAATCTTGTCAATTAAAACATTTCTTCCCACCGAAAAGATTCTCTTATTCTCTAAAAGATTCCCAAGATTCTCTTAGATGGGAAAGCTAAGAGTTTATGTGAGTTGTGACTGTTTTAAAAAATACTTTTCCTTTTTATGCAGTGGGAAGAAATTGGTGAGGTGGATGAAAACTACGCTCCGATACACACATACCAAGTATGCAAGGTAATGGAACAGAATCAGAACAACTGGCTTCTGACCAGCTGGATCTCTAATGAAGGGGCGTCCCGCATCTTCATTGAGCTCAAATTCACCCTGAGGGACTGTAACAGCCTTCCAGGAGGACTTGGGACCTGCAAGGAGACTTTTAACATGTATTACTTTGAATCAGATGATGAAGACGGGAGGAACATCAAAGAAAACCAGTACATCAAGATTGATACCATTGCTGCTGATGAGAGCTTCACAGAGTTAGACCTTGGTGACAGAGTAATGAAGCTCAACACAGAGGTGAGAGACGTTGGGCCCCTAACAAAAAAGGGATTTTACCTCGCTTTCCAGGACGTGGGTGCCTGCATTGCCCTGGTCTCTGTGCGCGTGTACTACAAGAAATGCCCATCAGTAATCCGCAACCTGGCCCGCTTCCCTGACACCATCACGGGTGCGGATTCCTCGCAGCTCCTGGAGGTGTCAGGTGTCTGCATCAACCACTCAGTGACTGAGGAGGCACCGAAGATGCACTGCAGTGCTGAGGGGGAATGGCTGGTGCCCATCGGGAAGTGCTTGTGCAAGGCAGGGTATGAGGAGAAGAACAACACCTGCCAAGGTAAGGGTTTGCAGGGAGGGTGCTGTGTGAGCTTCCAAGGTGGTGTGCGGTCTGGGCTTCCTTCTGTTTCATTTTTTTTGTACCTGGTTGAGTTGACAGTGGTGGGTCAGGTTCTCACTTCCACTGAGGTCCTTTGAATAAGTGTTAAGAGCAGGAAGACAGAGGCCTTGGGTGGATGTCAGGGCACTTCACGTGTACACAACACCTATGTGCAGGTGCTTCTGCTACTTACAGGGCTGCAAACAAGGAGAATTTGGCATTCTACTATTAGTTTTGGAGCACTGAACTATCGTGTCCATGAGGCAATTGTAGTCTTATCAGTTATTTAGAGATTGATATTATTTTTCTTCAGTATCAGGGTTTCCTTATGAGTCTTAGAAGCCTGGTTTCTTTTTTTCTGGACTGTACCAGGGAATGTTTGAAGTTAATCTCTCTATAGAAGATGCATTTTGGTTTTGTATTTGAAGGAGTATGTTTTTCTGTCTTTATCACTCTGTTGGGGGGCTGGGTATTTGATGTGGTGTGATTTGATTGATTTTCCTCTCTGGTAAATAATTTAATACAAAGCTGCTCAGCTGTTCAGAGTTAAACTTAAAGCCCCACTGATAAAAATGCTTCCATATGTGCTGAAGTTTTCACACAAGTAGCTGGCTGAGGTTCCCAAGTTACTGGTCAGCATGGGTCTCTGAATCGTCAGAGGCCTTGTGCAAGAGATCTAGGGTATCTAAAGCTCAAGACCTTGAAAAGAATACTTATAAAGAACAACAGTACACTCTGAGCATATTATCTTGTTTCATGATTTGCTGTATTACGTGCTTGTTTATAAAATCTGCCCTTCCGTTGTAAATACGTAACAGGTAGCCTGAAACTAATTTGTTTGTAAAAGAGAAGGGTAAACAAATAAAGATTCCAATACACTTTGCTTTTTGCAAATTAATATATATTGGTTATCAGCCCCACCTTACTTGGCTCGTCTTTGCAGCCACTTAATAATGGATAGTAATAGATACTGTGGGGAAGGCAGAGGAAATCCACTTCAATCAAAGTCTGTGTTGCATTTTCTCTTCCCCTCACTCCAGACACTCATCATTGGTGTCTGCAGTATGGTACAAAGAATAGATCAGTGCATATCCACAGCAAATTGTGGCCTTGATCCTTTAGTCCTTGGTCACATGCTTGTGCCCCTGAAGATAGCTGAAGTCTTTTCAAGGGTTGACATGGAGAGAAAATGTAGTGTTTGAGAGAAATGTTTGTGTTGGAGAAACCTCTGCTAAACAGCATGTGGAGTGTAATTTTTGACCAGAATAGTCTCATTTTTCTACAGAGGTAGTCAATACAGCAAAATCTGTGGTGGTTTTGCTTTTCCTGGGCTAATAAAGATATTTCTCCTTTCTGTGGGGGGAAGAAGAGACTGGCTCGATGTTTGATATTGTACAGTGGGGGAACTAAGATCAATGTTATGCCAAGTTGAGGAAATATAGACTGCCACAGACGAGGGATGTAGGTTGATAGATCAGCAAGGTTTTGCTTAATTATGGCAGAAAATACCATGTCCCAAAGTGACAGACACTGGCTTGGTGCTAGGTCTGGACACTGAGATTAGTCCATCTGTAAGAATTTTTGGAGAAAATGAGTCCTCTATTTGTCACCTTTCAAGTCCTGTCCTCTGATGCTGCATGAGGATTTCTCAAAGCACTCTTAGAGGTCTCAAAAACAAAGAAAACACTATTGAAGAAACCAGCTGAAAACCAAACCACGACACCCAAAAAACCCAGAAACCTGAGACTATCATTGAAGAACCTGCACTGCCTGTAGAGGCATCTCTGGCACTGTTGAGATAGCAATCTGGGGTGTGCTTTCAGAAGCCCTTAGTGATTAAAGGTTGTGCTTTCCATTTTTGGGTGTAGGTTGGGTTTTTTTAAATTTGTTTTTCCTAATCAAGGGGACATTATCTGGCCTCTCAATTTATGACTGTGTTGGGTAGGCCTGTGATCATAATTAGGAAGTGTAAAGATACTTTGTGGTGGTGTATTCTTGCCCTGTTCCTAAGATATATCCACATAAACTGCTCTTTACTTCACCTACAGCCTGCACCCTTGACAGGAGTTTATCACTTTAATTCCTCTAGAGGTGTTAAAGCTGGTAATTCTTTTTTGTGGGAGAGCCCTAAATTCCATCACCAAATCAATGGGACTTGAGTGCCTATGGCAAATTTTGTTTGAGGACTCCATTTGGATGTCCTGTGTTTAACCCAGGTCGTAGTGCCAAGCATTCCCTGCTGGTTAGCTCTGAGATGCTCAGCTGATAGGAGGCATTCAGCCTTAGGCCATTCAGAAGGTCTGCATTCAGCTTGTATGGAGTTCATGTCGATATCCCATGTGAGTAAAATGCTTTCTGGTTTGGGTATTGTTACACTCACAAGGACGAGATTGTCTTCTAGGACAGTGAAGTTAAACCTTTCATCCCTAAGCAGAGTAAGTAACACCAAGAAAGGTCCTGTGTATTTGTAAATGCCGAACTTTTTTTCACAGTCTGATTGATGTTAAGGAAATGCACTCCGTGCTCCTGGCTGACATAATGATGGTCTTGGCACTCTGCTGTGTAGCTTTCACAAACACCTAAATAACTCCTGACCTTTGGTTTGTAAATCACTTGGGTGCATCTTGCAAGTGGTCTCCCAGTTTGCTTT
Organism: Dryoscopus gambensis; assembly: GCA_013389985.1. NCBI lineage: Eukaryota > Metazoa > Chordata > Aves > Passeriformes > Malaconotidae > Dryoscopus > Dryoscopus gambensis. The sequence continues at coordinate 425,692 of WEIT01003878.1, forward strand.
CACTTAGTAAGCAGGTTTTTTGAGACCATGCTTTGGGAAACATTTTCAACCCAGAAGAGCCTGGCTTTGTTTATTAAAATTTCTACTGCAAAGATGACATTTTCCAATCTCTAGTGTCACGTCTGGACAGAGCAGACTACACTCTTTTATTAGAGGTGATGTAAATCCCAGTCATCCTCGCAAACATATGGGAACTATTGAAATCCCTTCTGCCTACAAATCATTAATTGGCAACAATGTTCTGAATTCATCATCTTGTCAGCAGGGTTCCTGTTTGAAGAAGGCACTGACAGTAACAGCTGAGCAATTTCTCCCACTGGGGACTCTGAGGTTGTAAATATGACATAGTCTAATCTCCTTATATAATGTGCTCACTCTCTCAATTAATATAGGCAGCTAGGCAGTAGTTACTGTAGAAAACCCAAACTACTTGGATTTTTACACCTCCTTTGGCAACATGGCACATTTATCAGGAACTGCTAGGGACAGCTAGAGGTAAGTCGTGACTGTGTTGGGACATGTTTGTAAAGGACCAGTGTTAAGGTTCATCATTCACAAGAATAAATGGCTGTACTAGTTAATAAGAGAAACAAAAGCAGTTGCTCTGTGAATTTCGATGCTGGTTTCCAGAGTGGTGATTTGGTACCACTAAAGGACTGATGGTTATGGGCTTTGCCTCGGTTCAGCTGGTGTTCTCTGAATGGATCCTTGAGGGAAATGCTCACTTTCAAGTCTGCTTGGCCAGTTTCAAGTCTCCTAAGGGTGGTCTCCACCCTAGCAGGCAGTACGCAAGCAAAGCTGAGGGACAGATCGTGAAATGCTGTAAAAATTGGTGTCATGCCACTGACATTTCTGCCTTTACCCATTTAGGGATTTGGCCAAAAAGATTATTATCTGCCCAGTCTGTGCTTTCCTTCTTCCTGCACTAGTGTAGGTGAGTTTTATTGCAACTTCAGTTTTAGTTGCTTACTGTAAATAGCAGAGCTCACCACTGGGGCTTGTGTAGGAAATAAATACCATGACAAGGGCACCCTCTGGCACTTCTCTTCGTATTCATCCTCACCTTCAGCCCAATATGTTTTCAGTGAGCAGCAAGAAGTACTTATCTTTATGCCTTTAAAGACAGTTGAGCCAATGCTACTGGTAGAAAGGGGATGTTGACATGTTAAGCTAATGAGAGCCAAATACATTTGCAGTGGTGAGGACCTGCTAATGTCCAGTGGGCTGCAGACTAGTAACTGCAAATGTAATTGATTTTCCAGAGCCTGATCTTTTTTCAGATGACTTCAGAGCTGAAGCACAAATTAATTAAATATTTGAGTAAAGGAAAAATGGAAGAAAAGAAAAACTGCACAGAATGAGAGCCAAAGTGAAAAGGTTAGTAATGAGTTCAGGAGGTCGTGAAATTCTCCTTTCCAAGAATCCATACGTGCTGCCACTTGAAGAGACATCAAAAGGAGTACAGCTGGTTTTAGCTAGCTAGAAGGTATAGACAAGGTTACAGATGTTAGAGGTAGACGAAATAATGGATGAAAACTCAGTGGTATCTTTCTTCACCCTTGCTGTCTTCTGAGGAAGAACATTGAAACTGAGGGCTAGAGGAAAGATGGGTTAGGGTATGGCTTCTGGTTTTAGAAAGGACCTGCTGCCCGAGGAAATACCTGGATATTTTTTTTTTTGTAAAACAACTGTAGAATACTCAAGCCCTTCTGCTGTCTTAAATATTGATGTTTGTTTGATTATTTTTCCCTTAATAAACTTTGCTGAACATACCTCAGTGCATTTACAAAACCATATTTATTTTTGCTGATTGTTCATTACTTGTGTTGTGATTCAGCTGAGCTCTTGCCAAGAGAAATGAGTTTCTTAAAGAAAACAAGGGCTGCAGAAAAAACTTGTGTTCACAGGTCTTTTAGTTTGGACTTAATTAAAACTAATTGACATATGTAGCTAGCTTATATAGTTTAGAAGGTTACCTGCCAAATCAGTTCTTGGATGATTTTGTTGCTGACTGATTGGGAGTGAAGCAGAGCTACTCATCTTCCTCCAAAAGCAATGCAATCAGTGCAGATGTGTGAAGGCACTTTCCCAGAGCAGTTGAACAGCCACTAGAAGGATATTCAGAGCCAATTGTTTATTTGCAGCTGTGCAGGAGCAAGCAGGCAGAGGTATTGACCTTTGGCTGGTGAGGAGCAGAAGGCACCATCTGTGGAGGGTTGGGAGACAACTGAGGACTTACAAATGTAGTGATGGAAGAGCCATGCTTTATGACTCCTGTGTTTCTGAGTCTGCACAGCAGCTATCCCAGAGGCCTGACTTGTGAATGAAATAGATAGCTGATACCACAATAAAGGAAACCCTGTATATTTGCATATTATGTGTGGTTTCCTCAGGTGACACAGTGCAACACCTCAGCCATTACCTTCCCTATCCCCTATTTCTAGAAATGGAAACATGCTGCTGCACAGCTAACCTTATTTTGAAACTTGGGCTTTTGCTGCAGAGCAGCCACTGTTTCTGTTTTTCCACCTGATACAGCTGCAGTAGGGGAGCAAATTTTCTTCAGTCCACTCCACAACTTGTTTGCCTACCTCTCTGCCTCAAGTCGGCTGAGTTCTCTCTCTCTTCTCCTTGTTACATATGCTAGAAAGGCAGCGTACTGCTAAATCCTGCCTGTCTTGTGGGAGACTTCCCAGTTGGGACTCAGGTGGATAAGGCAAGTGTGCTTTTAGCTTTGTAGTGGAGTGGAAAGCAAGCAAAGTCCAGGGATTAAAAAAAATAAAAAAATTAAAAAAAAAATCTCTTTTTAATTGTTCTACTGGGAGGTGATTACATGGCAAGAAAAACATTGATGGAAATATTTGGTATATGGAGAATACTGAATTTGGAAATACAGTTGCCCCTCCAGGGAGTTCTTTGCCCATCATTCATACTTCTTGTGCATTTTTCTGATTAAAACCAAATTGGCTGGGAGTATAGCATGGTAGGTGTTTATATAATTATGAGCTGAAGTACCTAGTTAATTTTAATTAGTCACAAACCCAGCCAGTGTCAGAATAGCTGAATTTTTGGCCACACAGTGTGTTATCTTTTCAAATGTAAAGAAAGTCCCTTGAATGCAAAATGCAGTTGTCACTGGAGGGAGAATGGGTTTTACTCTGTAGAGGGGTGTGTGCATGTACATATTTAGCTGTTTTGTTCTGTGGCTGAAATAATTAACAAGAGTGGGGGAATCAAAATAGTATTGCAAGAGGACTGATTAAATATTATTTCCTTTGTTTTGTGTGTGTGTAGTTGCCCTCATTATTATAGGAGGCACAGTGTCCATCTATGTGCAATACTTCAGGCTTTACTAATGAGCTGTAACTTTCTGCACTACCTTGTATATCATAACCCCGATGACTGAAGATCTTTTCCTTGTTCTGCAGTGATGCTTTTAGGCTGTTATTGTGACCAACTTAACCTTCCTGTTCTTTGCAGTGTGGCTGCTGTGCAGTCACCTTTCAGAAGGACAGTTAAGAAGTACTTTATTCCCTTCACAAAGTATAGATTGAGCAGTGCAAATAAAGTAAGGTTTGGAAAAGGCTTCAGAAGTCTAAACTGTGAAGGTCATGTTTGCTTCTTAGCCATAAGATATTTTGGGACAGATCTTAGGGTATGCTTTTTAGTCTGGTCCTAGATAACTAAATGATATTTACTTGAATGGTGCCTTTCTTTGGTTTTATCATTCTTGAATATACAGTGTGCATTGGTAGATCAGGAAATTTGTTAAATTATGGGACGGCAGAGGTGTTGCAGGACAGAAGGAGTATTGGCCATGGTGTGGTTAGGTTCCTTTGATTGCCACCTTCGACTTTGAATGGCTTGGAAACAGCTCACTTATTAATTGTGGTTTTTAGAAGCAATTAAGGACTCTGGAGAAACACTAGGGATAAAGTGCACGGATACTTGTTGGCAATGCAGTGAATTTAATTGCCTTGATTTAAGATATGGCTGTCCCCAGCTGCCCACTCTGTCCCGGTGCTGGAAGCTGCTGCTGGCTCTGCAGAACTGGATAGTTTGCCCATGAGTGATGTGATCAGTGGAGTGCTTCTCTTGATGTCCTGGCCTGGGGGCACTCTCCCTGCTGTGGTGAACTGTAGCAGAAAGCTGGCTGCAGCCACTTGAACTGCCAAGGGTCTGCTAGAGGTTGTTCATCAGAACCCTCATTCCACCTAATTTATATGGGGCATTAAAATGAAGTGGTACTGTTGTTTTGCTCATAATCTGGGTTTTCAGTTTTGTATTTCTCATTTAGAAACACTTAGCAATAGTTAATGATGTGTTGACATTTCAATAATAAGCTATTCTCTCTGCATGCTTTACATCTTGACCATTTTCACTTGCTCTGGGTTAAAATTGAGGTTGAAATCCAGACTCCACAAAAGCAAGCTACAATTGTGCCTTGTATGAACAGATTCACAGCTTACCTTTTATTTTATTTCTTTAGCTGAATAAGCTTGAATCTTTTACAGGGTAAGTGTTCAGTATAATGAAGTAAGAGCGAAGAGACTGCAATACATATGTCTGTAGAAAGAGTTGAATCTGCTCTTCATGATAAGAGATACCCATTTATTTTGCTGGAAGATTGCTCATTTTCTGTCACTAAAGAAGTTAATCTAGTATAGACAGAATCGTATCTATGAACAATACAGGGTTAAGATCGTATTGTGCATGGTTCTGATGTGCTTCTGGTTTTGATTTCCCTCAGCATGGTTAAGAGGTTGTTAGTACTAGAGCAAACTCAGAGAGGTAGGTGTTACATAAACCCCAAAATGTATACCCAAACCAGATTAAATATATTTAAAAAAAAAAAAAAAAAAGAACAAAAGAGACAATTCCAGACTTACTATTTTCATACACCTGTCTTTATAAATTTATGTCCTTAAAAAAAAAAACAGCTGAAGTTGGAAGAACTGGGATTTAGGATGACAACTTTCTTCTCACTATAAATGACAGTCAATCAATTTAATGCCAAGAAAAATTCTACTCCCCTTCTCCTGAAAATTCAGGCTTTAAGAGCTGCAGATAAGTGGCAGTATCAGGACAAACCCCCTGGCTTGGGAGGTGAAACAAGACTTATCCCTGCCTGCATGCCTCCTCATGCCACCCACAGTTATATTCCTGGAAGCCAGATGGGTGGGAGAGGATACACATCAGCAGACCATCTTCATCTGCATCTTCATGATCCTTGTAGAGCCCACTGTGGTAGTGATGGTGGTGGGCTCGACTTCCCTGACAGGGTTGCCTGACCAGTGTGGCACTGGAGGTAGTGCTGACTTGGGATGTGACCCATTCTTGCAGTGAGACTTGGAGGGGTATCCTGAGCCAAGTCCTCATGGTAGGCTTTGAGTAGCTTATGAGTAGTTTTGCCTCCACTTGAGGAATGTTTCAGTGGGAGGAAAGAAATAGTTAATACAGACTATTAAAACCGCTTCCATCTCATACAAGGGGCTTTTTCTCTGTTGGATCTTGAACTACCCACTTTATGAAGTAGGTCAGAGTCCTGGTTTTATACCAACAGCCTTGAGCTGGAGACTGAGTTATTCAGTGTCATTCAGAGACTAGAACCTGAATCAGGATTTTGGGTATCAGTGGTGTACCTGATCTCATGTGCTCTTTTTTGCTCTTAGACTAACCTGAAACCTTTTTAAGATCATTCATCTCCAGGTGGATTCATTGGGAAGTAACAATGAACTTAACATTCCTCTAGAGATGGAATTGGAACAGAAACTGTCATTTCAAAAGGCTTGCTTTTGTACCTCAGTTAGATGCTTTCTTTCAAAAAACCACTTCGCCTGGAGGTGCATTTTCTGAACAAGACTCCCACATAGACTAGAGGCTCTGCCTAGTGTGGCAGCTGTGCCAAGGAATCCATCTCTGCCCAAAGGTCCATTTCACTGCCAAAGCCTCAGCATTATTGATTACCAGACCCTCTGCATATATGGAAAAAAACATCCCCTGCCCCAGCAGACTGTCCAGTCCCTCTGCATATGTGTGTGACTGGTATTACTGGAATAAAGCGAGCCTGTCTCGGGAGCCAGCATGATCTTTGCTGAACTCCAAGTGACGGAAGAGTTGCTGTGGTACAGTACTAATTCCACAAATAATGCATTAGAGGTCTTACTCCATGTTGGACAGTCTGTCATCCTCTTGCAATGGTGACAGAGGTCGCAGTGTTGCCTTCAAAAGCTGCCTGGAAAGGAAGCTTTTTAATTACTGCAGAGCATGGGGAACGTGCTAATTTGTAATTTGGCGGAGGCAACCTGCGGGCTGGAGCTTCCCAGCTCTGAACTGCTTCTCAGATAGCCTGCAACCCAGGCAGTGATAGAGCTAGGACAGTGGACTTCATTACTGCTGGGGCTCTGCATGAGTTGAAGAAGCGACAGCAATGTTGGAATCTTGGGACAGGAGCCAATGTTTTATTAATATAAATCCAAGGCAATTGGGCATGCTAATTACTGGAAGAAATTCACAGCAGGCAGGAAGAGGTCCAGGATGATGGGGAGATGCCATGGATAATTGCCAAGGTCCACAGATGCCCTGTGACCCTGTGCTGCTGGGATTTTCCTGCATTGCAATGGTTGAATTGCAGCAGATGGAGTGTTGTCATTGCAAGCTGCAATGTCTAGAGCAAAGTGCCTGCAGAGGGAATTTGAGGCAAAAATGGCTTCAGGCTCACAGAGTACTGTGGCAAAAACAATCATGGGACCCTCCAGTACCAAGTCAGATGTTGGTCAGGGCATTTGTAGGCACAAGTGTGCTGGTGAGGGGTAAGCAGACAGGTGATGGGATTTCACTCTTCCTGTCCTACCTGATTTTGGGCCTGCTTTTTGCCCAAGCACTTCACACTCTTTCACTGCCAGATCAAGTGATCAGCAAGAGACTCTTTCTAGAAGTGAAATGCATGGAAATGGCTACAAACCTCTGAAGAAAAAGGCAGGCGTCTGTGTTGCAAAATAATCTTTTCCTCTCTGCCTACACAAAGTCCTCAGTCAGGCTCAGATAAAAGCTTTTCTCCCCTCCCTGGGCACAAGACTGGCCCATATTATTTATTTATTTGTAAAGTTGTTTGTTTTTTTTTTTTTCTTAGAAGCGCTTTTACATTATTTTTCTTTGCTCTCACAGTTCAAGCATGATTTAATGTGTCAAAACTAGTTTGCTTAGCTGGCCTTGATTGTCTTGCATACTTCCACTAAAACAGGGCAGTCTTCCTTCCAGGCATTGCTGCTGCCCAGACAAATGAAGTGTCTCGGCAGCTAGGACCTGCTCTTGTGTTGTGACAGCAGCAGCATCCTTCAACAAAGCCGTCAGCAGGGAATTTAGGCGGGGGTAATGCCTGCAGATATCGAGTGGGTCAGGGCAGTGTGGGCCCACACAGGCAGATGTGGAGACAAGCTTATGCTCAAGAGACTTAATCGATCATTCATATGCAAAGGCTTTTTGGTCCAGATTGAGAGTCTAGCTAGTCCTACAGAGAGAAAGAAACCATCCTGTTGGTGCCTGCACTAGTGAGCCTGGCAGAAATAACACTGAGGGACCTTGCTGCAGGGTAATGCTGCCAGACTGATACATCTGGTTGCAGGTTTCCTGGCAGAAATGAGTTGCAGTGTGATCTTTTGCTTTCTGTAGTCAGTGGGGATTTTATCATTGATTTTGGTGGCAGTGAGATGATAATCCTTTATGATATGTTAACTAAATTATTTCCTGGCCTAGATCTTTATTAAGTGTTGCGCTGACTGCCAGCAGAACACAGCCTATGGGAAAGAAATTTAGTTCATGATAATTGGTGTAACTCAGAACAGACCTATTTGTCAGCAAGTGGTCTGATCCTGATCTCCTCCAAACCTCTCAAATATCAGAGTTTCTGGCATTTTGTGGTTGTCTTTTTCTCATCTCATGCAGGGGGACACAGGCTAAAGTTCATCCATCTGTTTTTGCACTGTTCTTCATTGAAAAGAGTAAGGAAGAGGTTTTGAGTCACTTCTCACTCTAATTAGTTTAAAATGGCATAGCAACCCTAGAGTCTGCCTGCAGATGTGGTGCATCATAAGAAGCCTTCCCTAAGGTGATGCTGTGTGCTCAGCTGAGCAAGATCTCTGCACTTGGCATCCCCATCATTGATGTCTTCAGGCTCTTGTCTCCTGGATGCCTCAGTAACACAGTACTCAGCAGTCAGGTCAGACGTCTCCTGGTGTGTGTTTGCTGGGGTACATGGGATGGCTGCCAGATGGAAATCTGGTGCTCAGGGACTAGTGAAATGATTGTGTGAGTCTGTTATTGACTGAGCTCTGAGCGTGGCTAATGGCATTGATGAGTTGTGTCATCCTGATGGTGAAGGCAATGGGTCATGCACTGCCTCTCAAATGTAGCATGTTAGGAGCACTGGTAGATGGGAGGAAGTGTCCCCTGCCAAATCCTGCCCTTCCAAAATACTGTGGGACTGTTTGATTTGGTGGCCTCTTCTTTTCTCCTGTTTTGTTTGTTTGTTTGGGGTTTTTTTGTTGTGGGTTTAGTTTGCTGTTGGTTTTTTCCCAATAAAAGACATGCTAGATCAGACCTTGGTATGTGAAACACTGGCCAGTGTTGTCTGGAAACTTGATTCCATGACTCTGTAAACTGACACAAAAAGCGTTTCTCAAGATACCTGTGCATGACTCATCCTCTGTCTTCAGTCATTCAGGTATGTGCAAGTCATTTTGCTCTGCTTTGTGGGCACTGTGCACACGGCTAAAAACACAGTGCCTCTAATGTGGCACCTGTGTTTAATACCATGTGTAGCTCTGGGCTAAAAAGAAGATGAATATTTTACAAGAAAAGCAAAACCAGCCCAAACTAGGATGAATGTTTTCGGATGGAGGCATTTGCTCTTAGGTTGGAGGCATAAAAGCACCAGCCTGAAGTTGTAGCATTCATTTTCAGTGAGCTTACTGTAAGTATTTTGCCACTCTGGTAGGGAAGAAGCAGGAGGCAGCACAACAGTCACACTGCAGTCCTGTCTGTAGGACTGAGCGCACACTGTGGGATTTAGTGGGAGGCACATTGTTATTGCTTGCGTGCTGCTGGCAGGTGGGTGAGGGCCCATGGAAAGCCAAGCTAGAACATTTCCAGCCATGGAGTCACCTTCAGCGTTTTGCGCTGTGTACATGCATGAAAACAGCGTGGGCTGTGAATACAGAGAAACAAAAATACTCCTGAAAGTTTATTGAGCAAAGGTTTAACAAATTCAAATTTTACATGTTTCAAAGACCGATTTCCAGATGCCATTGGGAAGAGTGTCAGGCCACATTCAGATTCGCCTTATTGTTCCATAATGTCTTACTGGAGTACAAGGTTAATTAGTACTATAGGCAATATGCATTATTCATCACAGCAATCAGGCTTTTCTTCTGTTGGTCTGTGGTATGCCGCAAATGTTTTCGCTTCCAGTAACAAATCCTTGATATATAATTTTCAAATTTAATCCTGCCAAATCATATTTGTGATATATAAATTATCTGGGCACTCTGATACTGATGGAAAACATTTCAGGTGTCAAAAAGTACTTCGAAAGTACTATAATTTTAATGTTTTAACTCCTGGCTTGCTTGGGTTCCCTGAAGAACCATGGGAGATACAAGATGATTTTATTAATGCGCATCTTCAACCTGCCCCAAACTAGGGATAGCACTAGTGACACGAGTAGTGCAGTGGTTTGTAGCAGTAGTGTTTTCAGTGCTAATTATCAGTAATACCTCATTGCAGGCGTGAAGTGCTGAAGTGCTGTTGCTGCTGTGGTACTGTGGCTGCATGTAATATCCCAGCACAGATCTCAAGCTTCTCGATTCCCACCCTGAGGTCTGTGGCAGGGGAAGGCTCTTTGTAGCAGCGCTCCTTCAAGCAGAAGGGCTAAATGGGAGGGGCTCTTGGCTACTTCGAAGTGCCAGCGTCCCCACCCTGCCCCAGGGTGTCATGTGGCCTGCAGCTGTCAGCACTGGCTGACAGGTTTGCAGAAGGTTTAGCAAGCTGTGGCTTTCACTTGCAAGGTGTGTTTGTGGTGAAGAGGGTTTGGCCTTTCTTTCTCAGTTCAAGAAACCAGCAGTACCTCATCCTCAGCTGGTACTGTGTCCATTAGAGAAGAGTCATGCAGGAGGAGTTACGCAGTGAAGTGACTGATCTGATCCTTGCTCATTTTCACCCCTGGAGTCCTGCTGCCTTCTTTGTCCAGCATTCACGAGTCTGAGTCAATCCCATATCCTGAGATTCCTGTGTTGAAGATGCCTGGCATAGCTTCCAGAGCAGCACTTGGAAAACATGGTGATCTTTCTCTGCCACCACACCTACTGAAAGAATAATATTAGTCTGAAAGATCTCTGGGACGTGTTTCGCTGCTCCTTTCAAGCTCTGACATTTCATCCTGTCTGCTTTCTGGAAGAGTTTTCCAGCCTTCTGCCAGCTGTACACACGTGTATTAAATTTGGGTATTAAGTTATTAGGAGGAAAACTGAGACACAAAACTGAGTGACTTGCTGAAGGTCCCGCAAACCAATTTTGATGGAGTTAGGAGGCTCAAGCTTCCTGCTTCTGCCATCCTTGCTTCAAGATCATTAGCAATTTCTCTCATGTCTCTTGCTGTCCTGAAAAGGATTTAGGCATGAACTTCCTTTCTAACATAAGATGGTGTAGCCTCCTTCCACAGCGGCGCATGCCTTGCAAAGTGATGTTGTGCTGTCAGGGCCCCAGGGGAGTAACTTGAACTGACGTGGCTGGAGGATAAATATGGCAGATTCCTACCTTAAATAGCCTGCGGGAGCAAATCCACTGCACAGGCAAGGAATGCTCGAGATTCCTTTGTGTTCAAATCTGCAAGTAAATATTTTCCGGGAACCCTGACTCACTTCCCTTCTGCCCCTCTTGTTTTGTATGTGCATTGTTCTCCCCTCCTGACTTTCCCTTTAGCAGGAACCAGCTTAAGTGACTGCTTTGCTCCCCGCCTCCTCCTGGCTGGCATGGAGGGGAATTTCAGGGACACGATTTTCACAGTGGAATGCAGAAGACAATGATGAGTTTGTGTCAGATAACAGAAAAGGAACACATGCTTTGAAAACGGGTACCCTGGTGGGTCCGGGGCTTTCTGGGGCAGTTTGGAAACAGCTTTTTAGCAAGAACAAGCAGGTGGATAAATGGCCAAATTACACTTATCTGTCAAACAACTAGCAAATGTCTGTGGTCTTTGATTTAGATGCTGTTGTGATATAAACAAATGAACAGTCACAGGACTGTAAAGAGTGATGATGAGTATTATTCTTTTCTCTTGATTATTACCCACAGCTTTAAAACAAGTAGCTGAAATTCCTTTCAAGAGACCTCTGCTCTTGTATAAAACTGCATTTGTAGAGCAATTTCTATTGCTTCCAGTTAAAAAGGAATACACACGTTTCCTTAAAAATTGGTTGTAGGCAACAGAATAATAAATAAATTGTACCTAAAATATAATTATGTAAATCACCGAAAGTGGAATGGCTTTATCAGCTTAGTCTTTAAGAGTCACATCAATAACTTATGAGCTTTGATAAATGTGACGTGTATGTATCCTACTTTATTGCACACTGTTATGACATAAAGGCAAAGGAATCTAATTTTTTAAATAATTTCTGAAGACAAACCCAAAAATTCCCAGCAGTGGTGTGTAAATTTAGTGTTGTGTTGTAAATCATCGTGGTTGAAAGTATTAATGAGAGAAAATCTTCTGCAGATGCTGCATCCATAGATCCCTGAAATAGCTCGTGGGGGCAAAGACTAGACTATGTGGCTGATAAATAATAGAAGAGCTTCACTCCCTCTCCTTCTCTCCCTTTTCTTAGTTTTACATGACATGAGCACTGCTTGGGAAAAGTAGAATGGTGTTCAGTCTGTACCAGAATGTAACAAAAGCCATAGTTTTTCCAGAGAAAAGTTATATTTCTCTTTTGGAGCAGTTGGTGTAGATGTCTGTGAGTCTGAAGGCAAGAAAAACCTATTTATCGCCACAACTGTCTGGCATCATGAGTAAAGAAAGAACCATGAAATCAGAGAGTGTGCATGGGCAGAGAAAAAGCCCATCATCTTTGCTTCAGCCATGTGGTATAACCAGCCACTTGAGAATCTGTCTCTCTTTCAGATGTCCTTAAACATGCAAACAACACATATACCTGAGGCTGTACCCGAAGGAGGGGAGGTCTGTCCCACCGAGCAGCTGCAGGTTTGGGACATGGCACACCCAGCAAACTACTAATGTGACATTTGGCAGACATCGTGGATACTCTGTTGTATCTTTTCCTTGTATTTATAGCCCATAAATGTTTTACGTCTGCTTGTTAAAGAAGGATATGGTGCTGGTGCTAGGTGGGACTGACCTGTGATTTCCTGAAAATGACCCCGTAAACTCAGGTTTATCCTCTTTTGTTTTGGACTCTGCTTTGATACTTTATTTTCTAATGGCAGAAAGAAGTTAAAGTCTCCTAGATGCTTTAAAAATGATCATGTTAGAAAATGTTTTGAATCTTCATTTCTTGAGGAAAAAGTGTCAGGTCCTGCTGTAAATAGCTTGTTTATGTTTTGTAAAAGGCAATAAGGAGATGTATGATTTCCTGGGCTGTAAAACAGCAACAACATAAATGTTAGTAGCACTAACACGTGGCTAATGTGGCTTCTTCAAACACAAGGGCATTTGCAGGTGATGGTGAAAAAAGGATTGAGCAGTCAGTCTCAAGTTACGCTTCTTGTATACTTGCCTTTTTGGGCTGGAATTCCCAGGGCTGTTGTCACCAGACCAGATATATGTTGTACCTTGGGGATGCCATTATCTTCACTTGGTAATGGGGAGCAAAATGAAGCAAGGAATTGCCAAAATCATGTATCATTCAGTGGAAAATCAGGCTTCCCAATTTCGTACTGTACTTCCTAAGCTCCACGCCTGTGCAAATACATGACTGCTATTCCTTCTTATTAGTGAGTGTAGGCATGTGTCTACTGTATTTTAGCTGATCTTAAGTGACTCACTTTCCTGGCAACAGCTTCAGTGATGTGATTTGTCGTTTACAGTTGAGGGGTTTTTTCTCCATATACCTAGGCCAGGATTTCAGCTGTAGCTCAGACACTTGATTACATTTTGTATTGTTCTAACAGTCTACAGGATATTCTCAACTAAGTTAGGAAAGCTAGAGGCAGGACAACATCATCAATGTATGAGTATTTAATTTGTTATGTCTTAAGCTATCGGGGAAATAGGAGGTCTTTAATATGCTGTAGAAATTCCACTACAAAGTACATGGTATTACTGAGCTATCTGTATAGACAAGGCTGGATTAAATATTTTGCTCTTTGCTGACTTACTAAAAAGGGTAATTTGCAGCCTTTTCTCTTTTGCTGAAGCACCAGATTCTGAATACACGTTCCAGTGTTTGCTTTAAAATAGCATGCCACTCTGCATGGTGTTTCTACATATTAAATTATCTCTTGAAAAGAGAGTGAAAGTGGATCCGTGCCTTACAAAGCAATATGCCTCTGTGACAACAGGACTTAGATCTCTTCCCCTCATGTAAAAATGAAAATAAAAGCTCTTACTGACTTAGTGCAAAACTGGCAATCTACTGTTTAGACAAAACTTCTCAGACTTGCAGTTTCTGCAGCCAAAACATACAAGTGCAAAGTTTCCAATAAATGATAATTAATTAGTGTAGAAGTGAAGCCTGCTGTGAGTCTTCAGTCCCTTCAGTTAAACTGGTTTATAATGTAACACTATCAGGATACTTCATTGTATGCAGAAAGGAAAAAAAATAATAAAATGTACGTTCTCAAATTCCTGTGTGAGGGTGAGTTCCTTTCATTTATCAAGCTTGCTGGTGTGCCTCCAGAAATTTTCTCCAAAATGATGACTAGTTCTTTAATTACACTTAGATAGAGCTGTGTTTGTTGGTGGTGTTTGAAACTACAGATTGAATTTAGTACTGTAAGTGTCATTAATCTGGTGAAATAAAAATGCCGAGTTTTTAATAAGGTCTCAATTTAATGTTTTTAAAAGCTCTGAAGAGATTTAATGCTAAACCAGCCAGTATAAATCTGCTTGGCTCCTCTGTAATTGTCTCTCTCAGGCATGTACCTCTCTTCAAGGGAACTTGGCTCACACTAATTTCAAAGCTGTTTACTGCCTGCATGAATTTGATGGACTCTCACTTTTATTGTTAAAAGTTGTTAACATCAGAGGTGACCAGGAAACTCGTGTGGCAGAGTCTATACATGGTATTAATTGCCCTGTATTTTTTGTAGGACCACAGAAAAACCTCAGCCTTTCTGTTGTGCTCTAGGTGGGTAGAGCCTGTCTGAAAGACCTCACAGGTTTGAGTTTTACTCTCTTTTAAGCCTTACCTGTGGGGTTTTGCCTCCCCTTTTGGCAGACTTGCCTATGTAAAAGGCTGAGCTTTGCTTTTTGATCTTGTCAGTGGGGGTGTATCAGTGCCACTACTTGATACTGCTGGTTGCAAGGCATTGGGAGATGGAGCTTTGTAGCTTCATCAGCCTGGCACATAGAGGTATCACACAGTGCTAAATGGAGTAGAAATATGCCATTGTTTTCATGATTACAAATGTTTATTCCTAAATAAGTTCCAGACTTTTTTTTTTTCCCTGTGATGTTTTAGTTTCCCCTCTTCTTAGCCAAAGGTAGTTTTTATAGCAAGTCATCAATCTGGTAGGTTTCAAATGAGGAGGGGAGAACATTGCTTGATCAGTGTTCTAATTTATAAATATGAAACATGAATGGCAATCTTGGTGACTTGTTTATTAAACTTTGTTCCTTTAACTTTTGTGGACCTGTCATCATTTATACTCAGTGCACAGTGGGTCCAGCTTCCTTCTCCCTTCCTTGCTTAGCTTCCTTGTATGGGAGAGCTGAGGGGACCTTGCCTGTGGGATCAGGATGGAGCTGCCTGCATGTCAGTGAGTGTATTTAGCCATCCTAATAGTAAATATTGTAGTTGAGAGGCAGTGGTATTCACAGGGGAGCTGTATCACTACAGTCGCTTCAGAGCAACAAAGAGCGGAAACTGTACCAGCCTTGAAGATGAATCAGTGCTGCAGTGATTAAAAAGATATACATTTCCCCTGCTCCACGTAGGAGTCGGCATTGTTTTCCCTAGGGATTGTCGTCAGTCTGTAAATAAAAGATGCTGACAGTTTCCTTGGGGAGCAGCTTAAGGACTGAGAACATCGTTTGCCATTAGATACTCCTCATTAGTCAGTGGCTGACACAGGGAAAGGCGGGTGGGGTGCTGAGCTTTGGCATTTTTCCTCTCCCTGGCATTATCACCCCTTCCTCTTCAGGGTTTGGTCCCACCATCTAGCTGAGATGAGGGAATACCTATGGATCCTATGGTGTTTTGGGGGGAGTGGAGGGGAGAAGTTTCCTTGGGGACTCAGTGCTGTGTGAAGTTGAAGAAGTCCAAATAAATACTGTGTCTCTCAGCAAGGGGCAGGGAGCCTGTGTATTTGCAAGCATGGGGCTGGCAGGGCGCGGATGCTCCTGAGTACCACGGTGCAGTTAATGAGCACTGCTGCTTTTCTTCCATCGATATGTGAGCAGCTTGGCAAGCAGGCCAGCGAAGATGAGGGGCAGCTCATGAGCCCAGTTACTGTCCTGCTCTTTAATTATTACTATTTTCAAATCCCTTTCAGTATTCACAGCTCAATTTATGTGCTAATTGGCCCTTTTAATAATCAAAAGACAGAGACTGCAAAAGTCAGTGTGTGCGTTCTCTTAGCAGTGGCACTGTGTAGCTGTGATAAATTATCTGTGGCAACTGTTCTGTTGTCTTGTGGTGCTTGGCCTCTGTCGACCAGCACGTTTTCTGCTGGTTCTGGTGACCTCCTCTATAAAAAATCTGGTCTGGGAAGAAAAACAGCTGAGGGGAGAGTGGCTACAAAGTGCTGTGGTGCTGCTGGAGCAGAGCAATGCTTAGGCACAAGAGAGGTGGATGATGCCTCAGGGAGGTTTTTTTGCTTTGGGGATGGTGATAGAGGAGTGGAGACCATGCAGCTCCTCCCCCAGATCGTGTGTGAAGAGCTTCATGCCAAGTGCGTGTTGAAGTGAATTACCGTGGCTCCTCTTAAGGTACAAAAATAGGATTCTTCATTTTCACCACCTCCCTTGGCTTCCTGTGTCCGCCTCCTGCCCCTGTCCCCCTTGAGATCCAAGGTGGAATGAAACTCGGCTTCCTCAGCGCCTCTGGCTCTTCTCTCTGCTGTCGCACACACCCCACATTTTGCTGGAGCTGCTCAAAATGCAGCTATAATTGTCAAGTACATGTCTGCTCTCATTCCCTCCCACTCACCCTCTGGTACCTTGTGCCAGGCTCTGCTTTTTCCTACAACCCCCCCCCACTCATTCCTAGCAGTTCCACTGCCCCTCTCCCCCCTTCCTATGCACTGCCAAGCCCCCACCAGTGGTGAAGCTTTTCTGTGGTATCCACATCGGGAAGAGCTAATGTGCTTGGATGCAGATTGCCTTTTGCCTTGGGATGCAGGTTTGCAGAGTCACCAGTGTCCCTTGCAAATGGAATCAGTGCCTCTTTTCATTTTTTTTTAAATTTTTTTTTTTAATTTTTTTTTTGCAACAGGCAGTTTTGTTCTGTGTGCGCAGGAAGAAAGGAGATGTAACACCCTTCCTGCTGCCAGCAGCATCCCAGGCGGCTCGGATGGGTGGAGTGACTGGACCCAGCATCTGGGCTCCCTCCCATGAGCAGCTGAGTGAGTGGGACTGGAGAAAACTCCAGTCTTCTAGCTGCTGGGGAGGAGGTGCATAGTGATATGAGCCTCAGAGGGTGATGGAGGGAAGGGTCAGCTTGAGTTGGATGAGGGATGGATTATATTTTAACGCACTTGAGTTTGTTTTTTCAGAGCTTTTTTGCAGGGACATCTGAGAGTGAGGAGTGTGAGTGTGGTCTGGGCCTTTGAGGATGCCCTGTCCCCTGCTTTTTACAGAAGATGCTGCTTGTAATTTTTCCTGGAGCTGAGAAAGTATCCATTTGTACCTTTGGAAAAGTCAGTCTTTTTGGAGGAAGCTGTTTTTGTTGGTGCCTGGGCTTCAGGAAGTACTACCATGTTGCTTGCAAAATGGTAAGAAGATTTTTACTTACTGGGTGTTCTCCTTCCGGTGGTAACTGGTCAGTCTCTGAGCCCAACCCTTTTAGAGAGAAATCAAACATATCCTGTTCATTACTTTATTTTTAATTGGTTCTTTCACGTCATCAGCAAGAGACATGCACCTTCAAAGAAATACACAAACCTTCTTTTCATTCTTCACAGCAATAAAATTGATAAAAGAGCCTTGAAGTACAAACTGTTTTCCTTATTTCTTGGTAAGTTTGTGGAAAGGAAAGGGGAGGTTATCTGATTTGTTAACAGGGCTTGGAAAACTCCCTTGAGAGATGTTGCTATCCATTATGCCTGTGAGTCTGTGCAAAAAGAAGAGTCGGCAAAAATAACCAGATGCACCTAGTACATTGAAAACAACAGTCATGATACTGCTTTGAATAATACACTACTGCGGTATCTTGCTGGAGGTGAAATAAGATATAACATGGGAGAATCAAGAGTGAGTGTTGAAAACCAGGAGGTTGCTAGGTGCAATGTGTAATTACTTGAAAATATCTTTTAGTTTATCTTCTCTGCAGGCTTTGATTGATCAGAATTTTCTGGTCTGTTTTTAAAAGCAGTAATTTTCTTTTTTCTTTGTTTTCATGGAAAATAATGAACTGAATACAGGCTGGTTTGTTTCAAGAAAGCCTACCTTATTAACGAGGGACATAAAGAATTCATGCTGAAAATGTTATAAGCCTGAGCTGCATATAGCTTGCAGTTTTCATGTTAACCCATCCTCTGGCTTAATCCTTCTTCTGGTGGAAGGGATGTTGGCAGGAGGGGAAGATGTTCACATCCCTAAAAATATGTGTGGTGCTTAGTAGAACAAACCTGATAAATTATTAACAAGAAGTGTTTGTCAAAAGTGGTCAGTAAACACATAGTTCAGTGGGTTTTCCCAGTCTCCCTGGAGGAAGGTGGATGTAGTGACTGGGGCAGGGCTGGTGTATGGGTCAAGCAGCCAGAAGGGAGACATCTTAGTAACATTCCATGCCTGGTGAGAGATACGACTCCAGACATGGGCTTAGACATGTTAAATATAGGTTCATCTTGGAAAAGAGTAAGTTTCAGATTACATACTCCTTCAGTCTGTGGAAAAAATGTGGGAAAATCCTTGGGATTTAGCAACTTGTGAGGCTTTTCCTCACCTAACCTTTCCATGGTGGTGGTTTCACAGAATGCAGCCTGTGAAATGGTCTGGTTTTAGGGGGTTGGTATTCATTTCCAACTGATAGGTCCCAGTTTGTCTTAAGCCAAGAATGACCATATGTAATTACCATATAATGGCTGTATATACATATGGGAGTGTGGAGAAAAGAGGGAGAGATGAGGAAATGTGTAGAGTATTGGCTGGGTGTTGTTGGTTCTTGCAGCCATCAGCATCACAGCATTGCGAATGTATGCATGCAGAAGTTATGCAGTTTGCTTGAAAATCATGAATTTTAAATCCTACTTATTTATTGAATTCTTTGATTTGCCTCAAAGATTTTGAGGGTTTAGTTTTCATTTTAAAGCTTTGCTTGGCAAATGTGAAGCCTGCAAACCTAATTAGAAAAAGAAGGATGCAGATTGTGATTCAGATGGGTCATTTAATGTAAAATACAAAATAGGATGAAGGTAAGAGTCCTGGCAAGAGTGGCAGTAAAATATAAACAAACCGTTTGCAGCTGATACCAATTGCTCAGTGCTCCAAGCGAGGGGATGACTCCAGGAATAACTGGGTTAGGTTTTCTGACTTGAATTTGCTACTAGGTGAGGTGAGATTAGTATAATGAAACCCATTTGGCTTTAACGTCTCAGTGCTTTGCGTCTAATGTCTTTTTCATCAGGGGGGCAAACAACCGTACCCATCTGAAGATCAGTCTTGCAGTCTGTATCAGAGACTATCATGTAAATAGTCTCTGAGAGGACTTGAAATAATAGAGGTGAGTTTTGGGAATACATACTGCTTTTATCTAGACTAAACGAAGTCTCTATTTGAAAAAAAACAAACGTTAGTCCCCAGTGCTGCCATTCTGTCACTTCTCTTTCCCAGCAAATTAAGATATTACCCATGGTGTAGTAAATTATTTAAGATCAATACACTTGGCGTGTTCTTATCTTGTCCAGTAGGCTGAAGATGAAAATTTATGCTGCATGTTTCCAAACGAAGTGTTTCATACATGATAAATAGTCATTAAATTGTGCCTCACAGATGACATCATACCTAATAATACATTAGGGGTCTTTGTATCTATGCAGCTCCCAGGAGTCAATTATTTTGTCAGCTAGTGCTGCCTCATGAAAATAGCAGATTTTTTTTACCAGGGCCAGGCAGCTAGCCATGAAGGAGTAACTAAAGCAGATGTGTTAGTGGAAAATGTGGCATTGCAAGGCCAGTGTAGGCAGAGTGAATACTTAGAAGTTGTAGAAAACCTTGAGGCTGATGCTTTTTTTTTCTCTTTATCTTACTGAGAGTATCAAATGAACAAAGTGCGGAAGAAGATGTTCAGCTTTAAAAACAAGGGGGAGCAACTGAAATTTTCTGGATGGGGACGTGCACCTCTAAGCTGAGCACAGACCTTAATGCCTGTGTAATGATGTGCCTAGAAGGAAACATTTAGGTTTCTTGATATCTATTATATTAGTTACTAATGGTGTCTACATGAAACTCCAAACGCAGTCCATGTTAGAACCTGCTCATGAGAAGTTGAAAGCTGCCTCCTAGTTGCAGTACTATTATTTATGTGCCGATTTACACTTCATATATTTCAGTGTTGTCATTACTCTGCAAGCAGTCAGTATACCTATTTGTATCATATATGGCATGTATCGTATATGGCTTAACTGGTTTAGCCTTGTTTTAGAAGTGTTTTTCTGTTTCCTGTGAATAATAGTATGAAACATCCCATTATTTTAGGAAGTGATGAGCGTGTATGAATTGTAACCATACTGCATGGCCTTTCTTTGGAGCAGATGCAAGTCCTGACTGCATAACTGGTAGTTTTTCTTTGTAGCTGTAGCTCTTCCCTGAGCTCTGATATATAAGTGTTTGAGCCTTTCTCTCCTCCCTTATTGAAAATTTCAGCTTTAAGACCTTATACTGGGGCAGAGAGAGAATTATGTTCTTAAATTTAAATAGATTCAGAACCTACTTGAAATCCTGAAGAAACTGATGGTGGCTGGATCTGCTACTGAACTGGCATGGGTGAAATCATGGAATAATATGAGCAAAGGTTTTTGACACTGTTACATCCTGATTTGCTCCCAAAACAATCTGTTTGTATGTATCCAAAAGCCTTTTAGGCAGTAGGGTATGGCCAGCAAATGTCAGTGTAAAGAACATTTATAAGTGGGATTTTCTTATGATAAAGAAACCCTTTCTTGATTTAAGCAAGAATAGCAGTTAAAAGCATTTGTGACTTTAATGACCTTAACCTCCAGATTCAGTTTACTCTATAGAGTGTGTTTAAAATGCCTAAATTCTTCCCATCTTTCACAACAAAGGATGCCGGATGCCTCAGTGATCTTGGAGGCTACCGAAATTGGTCTTACACTGTTTTGAGACTGGTTGTGATGTGACCTAGAGAGATCCTCTGCAGTAAATTATCTTTCTAAGAGGAACCCAGCAGCTTTTGCTGAAGCATCCTGCTGGGATGAAGGAGAATGAGAAACATGCGGTGCTCAGTGATGCGCAGGAGGACCACAGGGTGATGGGGAATCATGCTTATGGCATGGGCAGCACAGGGCAATGTGGTACTCGTGGAGTGGGCATGACTAACCAACAGATGCTTCTGGCCATTTCTGTGCCATGGTCTTTCCTAGTTGCTCCTCCACTGCTGTGAATTAATTTGGAGCAGCGTTGTGCTGTCATGATTTTGCTCAAAAGAACAAGCTGGTAACTGTGTTAAATTGATCCTGCTAACAGTGGGGAATGATGGTCTCTGTTTTTCATCTTCCCACCTTCACTGTCCCAAGACCTGTGTTTCTGTGAGGACTTCCTGAGGCCCTAAGAGCTGTCACCCAAGCTCAGTGAATTACAATTTTTACAATTTTGCCTGCTCCTTAATGCTGTTGAAGGGTCTTCATCCTGATGGCTCTCCTGTTGGCTGCTCTGTCAGCAGTCATCCCCATGTTCTGGCGATGAAGATGTCCAAAGAGGTGATAGGCTCCTGAGGGATTTTTGTTTCTGTCGGCTTGCAGGACAGAGACCCTCCTTGGAAGGGAGGGGCAATCTGAGACCATCCCCAACCTCTTCCTTCAAGTCGATACTTGATGTTTTTATGGTGAAAGGAGTTGGGAGTTGGTGTGTCGGAAGTGCATGGTGGTTGTGTTGCTGGGCATCAGCGATGGCCTTATCCATTTGTTCTGAACTCACCTTACTATGTGTGAATGCAAAAGCTGATCTACTGAGTCTTCTTTGCTTTGGCTGTCTGATTCCGTCATCCTTATACAACACTGTTCGTCTAATTCCAGCAACATGCTTTTGCTCTCTCTCTTGGGGTTTTTGAGTCTTTCTGTGCAGAAACAAGGGCAAAAAGAGGAGAAGGGAGAGTGTGGGAGCTGAACCATGATTGCAAGCCAAATGGAAGTACATTTTGAGGAGGAAATTTTAGTACAAGAGGTGGAACAGTCTCATGTGACTTTAAGAAACCAGTAGAAAGCTGGTTTCTTAAATATACCAGGTATAAAAGGTATAAAAAAGAGTACCTTTTAGGTGTTTTTGGTTGGAATTCCAGGACTGTAGGAAAAAAAAGCATGAGAAACAGTGGCTGGGATGGTGGGAGTTAAGAAAGTTTTGTAAAGGAGCTTTTATAAAACAAACTAAGCCCACTACCTAAGAATAAAGCTAGAACACCATTTTACCTGTTAAAACATTTCATTTTGACTTCCCATGGCTGGATTTAGTTCACTACAGTCGTGTTTTTAAGCATATATGAGGACAGACTTATAGGAATGTTACGGCTATCACTGAGTTTAGATAGGACATCTACTTTCTTGCAGTATTGCTGATAGTGATAGAAACAGTGTTTTCATCATGTGTAAACCCCAGGATTTTTCTAGGTTAGTGTGGAAATTGTTTCCATTGCTTCAGTGCTAGCAATACAACTATAAATTGTGTTCAGATAATATGTCCTTGAAATATCCTTTGTTCTACCTCTTTTTTTCATGCTTAGTGTGCTCTACTACTCTTTCTTTTCCCAATAACCTGCTTTAGGGAAATTATGTATAAGGCTCAAGAGCACAGATATCACCATATTCTTCTCCCTGTGTGCTTATTTTCTATTGCAGTGCCCAAAGCGTGTTAGGATATTATATTATTTTTCATATTGTAATTAGTTTCTTCCTGGATGGATGTGGGTTGGGGGTTTTTTTTTGCTCTTAGGTGTAATAATCCTCTGTCTTTTTTCTAAAAGTGTAGTGCAACAATTTGTAGTGTTTTCAGAAGGAATTGGAGCCTTATATCTACTCATGTATTTGTGCTTCATGCTCTGTGTTTTGAGAGAAATCACAGTTGACCCAAACCTTTGAGAGCTCTTTAGGGTCCCAGCTGGAGGGTTCTTCCATGTGACCAGTCTCCTAAAGCAAGTAGAATCCCCATAATCAGAAAATTGGAGCTGTTCTCAGGTCCTTATGTTGGCCTCTAAAAGACAGTTACCAGTTTCTGCAAATCTTGCCTCACTTCCAATTCAGCCTGTAAAACCTCAACATTTTTTCCTTTGTTCTTTTTCTGGCTAGAAATTACCTATATCGGGTTGTTGCCTTTCTCTGCACCCAAAGGAATCTTAAGGGTAATTCAAAACCACAAACCAGGCATTAGAAACTTCTTAGTGTTTTGTAATGCTCATAGAGATGAAGAACTTGTTTTGGGAGGTGCATTTGGCCTTTGGAGATAACTTCACTGTGCTGCAGGGAGCTCTTTGAATACCTGGGTAGAGGTTTATACTGTCTGTACTAAGTCACTTGTGTGTTTTGGAAACACGGACTGGGACTGGGCAGGGGCGTGGGTCCTCTGGCTGTAGTCAGATGCTTTGTCTGTCTGAAGAGATAAAGCCTGTGCTGGGTACTCGGAGAGCCTTGTCTTGTCCATTAAATTCAGTAAAAGTGGAAGTGTTCTCCCTTTTCACCAAAGGGAACCTAAACCTCCTTGTTCCCTGCCAGGTTGGGAAAGGGGAATGATTGTGGGAATAAGGGGAGAGGAAGGAGGCAGATCATCCTATATTTCTGTGGTTAGTTACACAGTGTTTCCATATGCTGAAACACAGTTAGTTATCAAAGAAAATTGAAGTAGTGCTGTTTTGGACAAAGAATAAATTCTGATCTTTTCTCACCTTTGTGACAAGCAACTGGAGAAATAGCTGAAGTATTCGTATCACCATCAGGGCAAAATACTAACAGTAGTTCCTCTGAGACACCTATCCATGTTTCAGCTCATGTACAATTGCGCTGATGGTCAGACTTGGTATTGCAGTGAGTAGAAGTTGAGAGAGCACAAGGGCTTTTTCTACTTGGGTGACTTATATAGGTACCCAAATAAGTGTTGAGAAGACTAATTTCAAGTGAGTCTTGCAAAAGGCAGCCTTGAGGACAAAATTGCATCTCCCTCTGAATTTTCAGGCTTGTTCTGGAGACTTATGACTCGAATGTGTTGTTGAAAGTGCAGTTTTAGGAAGATGCACAGCCTGATTTCTGAGGACTAAATAGGAAGTGCACGGGATTGATGTAAATCTGGGGAAGGCGTTGCACTGTCCTGTGAACATATCCATCTCTGCACAAAGAGTAGAAGCTGGGATATTTAAAGCAGTGCTTCTGACCTTGGGCAAGTTTGGGTTTTTTTCCTTCTTGTTTCCCACTTTCTTGTCAGGTCAGCCAGATTTTACTATCTTTTGGGGTAAAGTATACTAAATGGCACAGAGATTTATCTGGGGCATATCAGCACTGCTATATTACACGTAATAGTGTGCTTGGCGCTTGGTTTTTCCATACCCATCTGTTTGCCCTTACTAATGCTAGCCATCAGCTGAGAGTCCAAGAGCATTTCTGCCTCATCCTGGATGTTTATATCCATGAAAAAATTAGTAATGAGAAGGGAAAGGGGATGAGCAGTTGGAAAACAAGGTTTGAAAATTAGTAGGTAAACCTGGAATTTGCTGAAACTCCTGGGAGATGGTCTGACCTGCACTCATGCATGCGTTCCCAATGCAGCAGCACACAAACATGTGCAGCATGGGCAGCCTGGGTGGTTAATATTTATTGAAAATGAACAGCCTGTGAAATCACTCTGGAAACACTGCATTGTGGAAAGACTGTGGAGAGACCAGAGGGCAGCTGTTGGGACGATACATCACAGATGCTCCTTTGGAAATGGGTGATTTGCTGCTGAAGAGCAGCCTGGCTTGTTTGTGGAGCGTGCCCTCAGTGCTGCCCAAGCAGGACAATCCACTGTGCTGGCTGCTCCTGTTGTAGCAGGATGGTGTTGACAAGTTAATGCTTCCCCTTGGAGTTTTTACAGGAGAACCTCCAGGTGCTGCCAATTCCAAACTGGTGAATTGATAGTTCTGCTTACTGCGTTATGGAAAGCCACAATGACCTGAATTTAATTGCTTCTTACCTGTCCTTAATGCTGAATTTTACAATATTTATCGATCAAAACTCAGGGAAAAAGAAGTATTCGAACTTCCACAGGTTTTAGTGCAGTCCAGAAATTTGCTTTGGTTCAATAAGTTAAAAAAGGTATAACAGACAAAAAAGCAATACTTTGCAACTAGGCATTTTATGACTTGTTAATAAAGCCTGAACTGGAAGTCAGACACTTTTTTCCTAATTCAAGCAGTTATCCTCTGGAGATACTGAAGTTTGAGAGTTTATAAGCTGTGCTGGCCTGAGCTATGGTCACCAGCCTGGTTGCCAGCCTGCGGTATAGGTGTATTCTGGAATCTGTTGGCAGATGGGGTCAAATCAAAAAACTGATGTCACCATCTACAAAGGGACTTGGATTTCCACCCTGGAAGACTATCCACTATTCCCCACATTTTGCACATGTGGCACTGTCATACTCTGCAAGTACCAGACCCTGTTAGGTACCTCTGACTTAAACTGATGGAAGAATGGAAGTGCTTGTTTTGGGGCACAATCGAAGGAACTTGGGTTCTCTAACTGTATTTCTCTCCTTAATATGTTGGGATTTCTTATATGTTTGAAATGTATATATTTTAAAATTTTTATTTTTCAATCTTGTGTTAGGTTTGTCCCAAAAATAGCTCCCTCTCCTGTACTGTCTAAGTAGCGAATCACTCCAAATGGTAGGACTATGGGAATTTCTAGAACCGTGGGTAGTTGTAGTATCTTTTAAAGATCTGCTTTACCAATCCTGGTGTTTTTCCTCTTTTGGTTGTTTTAATACAAGGGTTTTTCTGGAAATGTTTGGCTCCTTTTGGCCATCTTGTAACTGTAACTGCACAGGAAGCATTGGGTTTATTTCCTGCATTTTTGCCTGTCCTTGGAAAAAGTCTGCATCAGTAAGAAAGCACATTGCAGGTAACTAAGACCTTTTGCATATTTGCAGTCAATGAGTGCCATAGAAAGTCTGCAGCTGAGCTACTCGATGAAAGAATAGCTCGTTAAAAAAAAAAAAAGAAAAAAAAAAGAAGAAGATGAAGCATTTTACCTTTTACAGAACTGTGTTTCTCATTTATTTAGGTCATCTGTTATGGGGAGTGGGGGAACTATTACTCCTGCTATCTTCATGCTGCTTGTGATTTATTTTCAACTTAAGTATCATGCTGGCATCACACAGGACATTTACAGTTTTGAACTGAGATGCCTCTCTCCCTGCCTGGTGGTAATGCCCTATCAATTCCAAATGGCAATTAATGCTGTTTCCCCAAAATGACTTCTGCAGGAATAAAGTGTAATTGGAAAGTAGTTGCCCATTACAGTGATTTATCTTGTCAGTGACTGATTTGTTATTTAACTCTAAAACATTTTATTGATGTCTTTGGAAAGTGACTACGTGACCTAAGTAAAAATGTTAAACTTATTAATCATGGTAAGTTTTCTCTGCTGGGTTTACCATATACATAAATTATGTAGCTTGTAAAATAGGCTGTTTATTATGCTTAGAAAATGCAGTGCTGTACTACAGGCAGCACATAGTTTTAGTTTTATTAGCTTTTAAAATAAAAAGTTCAGTAGATAAAAAGGTTAAGTGCAAGTTACTTGGTTCATTTTTTATGGAGTCCCTTTGAAGGTAAAGATGCTGGGTCCATGGTGAGTAGTATTGTTGTAATTAATTTCCAAAACCAGAAGTTCTTATTAAGTTGCAGCTGAGAGGAGGACCACCTCTTTGCCCTGAAAGCCCCAGGACTGCAACAATTCAGACACTTCTGAGCCTTATAGATTCCAAAATTTTTACAGATTTTATTTCTTTAATATAAGAAAATACCCTTTATTATCACTTGGATTCATTTACATTTCTGGTGGAGAGCAATGTGACTAATAACACTAACTCCGCTCTTTGCTGCAAGACTAATAACTGTGAGGGTTAGTTTTGAAAGCATAAAACCTTAACTGAGTTGTGGCATTTCTCACAGAGGCAGGGAGAGTTGAAGAAAAGGATCGGAAATATTTCTGTAGAAAGAAAAGCAAGCAAAGGAGAAGGAATACAGCTCTGCTTCTGATGAATCCCTTGAGATGCCAGAAACGAGCAAAAGGACACAGCAGATCCCAGGAGGAAGAGTGGCTGTGTTGTGGAAGGGGACCTGAAGGACAGGGTCTTCCTCCTGTCTCTGCTCTCCAAGATAGTGTTAAGCTATGAGCAAAGAGGAGCCAACTCAACTTTAAATCAATTTTCCCCTCAGCTGTAGCATTTTCTAGATCTAATGGGGAAAGATAAGCTCAAACCAATTCATTTTGTACATTGCAATGCTTTGTGCAAATCTCTCCTTTGCAATTCATGCTCCTCGTGATAGAAATACTGAATTAATATTTTTTTTACCAGAAATTCTCTCATAAAAAAAAATAGACCAAAGTTCTGGATGCTGATTAAAATGAAACCCCATGGTGACAAAATCACTGCGTCTTTCCATGCTGTAAGAGTTGCTCCCAACACTTCTCTTGCTGCAATGCAATAGGAATTAACATCAGACCATACCAGAGTAAGAGTTCTTTGATTTCCACGTCTGATGTGGATATCTGAGAACAGGCAGAAACTTGGGCTTTATCAAATTTGTATTTATTACCTGTTTATATTTTCCATTGCTGGAGGACCTGAACAGTTTATTCACACCACTGTCCACATCCTCTTTCTCCTGCAAGTCCCCTGTGTCACTGCAAGTGATAAAAAGATGCTCTGATTTAGGTCTTGAAGTTGCATGTGTGTGTTAATATCCTGTTGAATAAAAATGCAGCTCTATAGAACTCCGTCTAATTTCCTTCTATATGCAATGCCCAAGATATTCATTATATGATCTCATTTCATTTTATTACCTTACTCGTTTTAATTTTTATTTTATTCATAACAAAAACATAGGATAAGCAGAAGATGAAGATCAAATACAAGACTGCCAACAGATAAAGAACTTTGTAACATTAAAAAGGAAATTTCATGCTGTTAATATTCAATCGCATAGGAAGCAGGTAGGGTGAGTTGGTCAGGGGGAGACAAATCAAAAAGATGTGGGATGAATGCCAGGCTTGGAAAGGATTCTTCTTCCTGAAGAAAGAGTCTGAATCATGTGATTGTCCTTTAAGGAGCAAAATAGCTGGGAATGATGAAATTTACTGACATTTATCTTCACTATGGTAATCCTTTATCCTATTTGTTAACTGGGATAACGGATGAATAAACCTTTTACTTTTTAAGAAACAAACACTTGAGGAATTTGGTCTCCTGGCTTCCTGCTGCAGATCTGAGAGAGTGGGGTTATGGCTGGACAAGGTTCACAAACCGCCCTGTCTCATTCCTCACCCATAAATAATATTCCATAAGGAATGTCCTCTGTGCAGGGTGTGCATATGAAACTGCCAGCTTATATTTTGTCCAAACAGGTGCCAGTCTGTTATATAGGGGGGGACGCCAAGCTGCATTCCAGCTTGAAGATCAACATTGGGATGGGCTCAGAGCATGGCATGGCTGGTTTTTGTCTGAGGGAAAGCTGTGAATGTCTAAAGAGAAAGTAAATTATTAAGGTTTTGCATTACATAGAGCATTTGTGAGCTAGACAGCGATGATGTGAAATAAGTCTCCAAATTCCTGCTTCTCTCTGAGTTGTGATGTGATCCTTGAGCACAAAATTCATGGAGATTTGGTAGTGACAAGAAAGACTGAACCATATTATTACTACATATCTGTATTTAGTGACACTTGCTGAGACTTTTGACAGGAGGCCTTTAAGCCTTAATCCCCAAGTCTACATTTTATGCAGTAGCCACTAAAACAAAGAGATTTCAGGTTTTTTAAGTAGCATTGGCTTATTTATTGAATTCAGAACTGTTGCTCAAGATGTTGGAGGGGGTTACTGACAGCCTTTGTGGTTTCTGGCATTTAATATTGGCAGGTCATGGCTGAGGAAGTATTTTCTTGTTGTCTGTCTGTAGTGTGTGTGAGGTTTTGCCTCATCAGGGTCTCTCCAGAACTGATGCTCCCTGCTCCTTGGGGCTCCTTATGGTCACCTTGTCCGCAGTGGGTGGTCTTGGCCTGATTGGCTGGGTTTGAAGGAACTCTTGCCTGTGTGCCTGCTTTGGTAAGACCACTGAAGTCAAAGTCAAGCAGTAGTTGCAAGGCAGGGTGGCAGTGAAAGACTGAAGGACATTGAGATGGGTGCTTTTCACAGACTATTTGACATGCTGTAATCCACTTTTGTACTTTAGTAGTTCATTTCATTAGCTTGGCACTCCCTGTCTAAATATAAAAAATGCATGCTGAAAAATCGATTACTGTCACTTGTCAGTGTGCCTCATTTACCCTGCCTCAAGTGCCTGGGGATAATTGGCAACAGTGGAAAAGTTTAGCAGCCTCCAACTGTCAGCAAGGTTGTGAAGGCACAAAACAGGCTTTCCTATCGTGACATTGGCATGTCAGCTTTGTAGGGGTTTTGAAGGTGGGTGTGGAGGGGTGGCTCCCATTGCAAGCTAATTCTTGCTTGGAAAAGCTTCCCCTCTCTGTTCTCTGGGACAGACCGTCCCTTTTTCCCAGCTCTGCTAACCTGTCTTAAATAGCTTTCTGTGAGAGTCAGTTCAAAGAGCTGGAAGTGCTACTTAGGGAGGAAGCCTTCTTGGGGCTTACAGCTCTGAGATAAGTCCATATTTGTAAGTTTTCAAATCACTCCCTCAGCTTGTGCTTGCACTGAAGTTTGAATGGAGTCCCAGGAAGTTTTCCTGAGAGGAGGTAAACTCTGTGAGCCTGTGCTTCTTGGGTGTACTTGAATTTTACTACAGCCTTTCTAGTTGAAGATGTGGCTTTCAGAATAACTCCTGGCAAAAATTACGGTCTCTCTAGAGTGCCTTGTATTTTAATCCTTTGAATCTATAATATTTTCAGCCACTGCATATTGATTGATTTCTTTTTTCTTTGGGGATGTTAAGAATAATAACCAGAATGAAAACCTCAGTACAGGGCATCTCTGCTGAATTGATATGGTTTTTTATTCCTAGTTAATCAGCAGTAAGTCTCAGAGTGTCAGTGGGTGGTCCTGCATATCAGCAGTTATTATAGCTCTGTGGGCCAACCATTGAAGTCCTGCAGTTTAAAATGTATTACTTGATGGAGCAGCTGAGCTTTTGCCCTGTCATTTTGAATGATATTCCATAATAGTATTTAATGTGATGTTAACTTTCAACGGGAGCATGACTAAACACTAGAAATGAAATTTTTTGACATTTGTCTGTTGTTCATTATGGTTGATGTGCAGTTTGTCATCCTTTTTAAGTAACACTGCATCTAGCACAGATAACATGCTTGGAACATAATGAGCTGTCAAAAGATTATAGCTGCAGAAAGGTCAAATAATCACTTAAACATAGTTAAAAAATAATTCTTGAAAATGCTATTGGGCTGCTACTTCATTGCAT
The DNA here is from genome assembly GCA_013389985.1 of Dryoscopus gambensis. Lineage (NCBI taxonomy): Eukaryota > Metazoa > Chordata > Aves > Passeriformes > Malaconotidae > Dryoscopus > Dryoscopus gambensis. The sequence continues at coordinate 455,935 of WEIT01003878.1, forward strand.
TTAGTTAAAATGTTTAAAGAAAGCCCCTAACTCCCACAGTTCTGTTTTCTGGAGATAAATACAACAGACATAGATAACACAGCAGCAGAAGAAAACCTCCTATGTTTTAGCACCGTTTTAGAGAAATAAAACTAAGCACCCTGACTTGACAGGGAAGTACTCTCTGAACATATTTTGCAAGCATGTTTGTCTCTCAGTGCAAATTAATTACTAATTGCCTGTTATGTGATGTGTTGAAATTAGCTCTTTCTTTCTTATCATGGCTTGAGACATCTTTGCCTCCTACTTCTTAAGGAGGTCAGGGCTTCAGCCTCCTCTGGAATCCCAAATGAGATTTGTCAGTCAGGCGTAGCAAAATCTAATCTCATCCAGAGAAAAAGAAAAAAACAGACCAGAAAATGATCTGATTTTCCGATTTCACGGCCAAGGTTACCCCGGAAAGTGGCATTTAAAGCCCGTAACTAAGGTGGCATGCCAAACTAAGCACTAATAACAGAGCAACCATGTGGAAAGATATCGCTTTAACAATTTTACAGTTGCTAAGTGTGAAAATTGTAGTGTGGGCAAGCTCCTGGAATCTGTGGCAATTGGTTCAAAGAGCTGGAATTGATGCTCAGTGAGAAAACACTCTCAGCCCCTGTAACTCTTAAACACTGATGAGGTCGGCTCCTGCTTTTGCTGTTCAAACATAAGGCTGAACAGCTTCATTAAAGAGATTTTTTTTTCTCTCTGAGAATAAAAAAAATAGCAACAACATCGCATAGTGTTGGTTGGTGACTTGATAAGATGGTGTTATCAATGTGATCTTGTGCTTTACAGGCCTGAAAGAAAAGAGATTAGGTGACTGAACTTAAAAGATGATGTATTTTTTCTTGTTCTAAGTGCTGTTCTGCTTTTGCTTCCTGGAAACACATGCTTCTCGTGCTTGTGCAGGTGTGCATGCTCCCCTCCCCTGAGCTATGCCTGTGCACAGCTTTACTCTCTGAAAATACCTGGCTGATGCAATATGTGAGGCACTATCCATACAAGTCTCTGGGACAGGAACTGTGAGGTGATGTGAATCAGGAAGTGCTGAAGGAGCAGATTGAAAGGAAGCGTACGTTCATGTTTCTGACATTATCTCTGGGCTGATTTGCACTAGAGGTAGTAAGACACCTTGGAGGAATAATCTGTTGAATGAGTTTGTACATCAAAGGCTGACTATTATCTAGCCAGATATTAAATGAGCCAAAGGCCCACTGCATGTCTTCTATAAATCATAAACCAGCCTTCCAATCCCGGCACAGTGAAGTACTCGTACCCTGGACTGGATGTAGCAAGGGCTCCAGTCCCCCCCGTAAAACTGTGTTGCCAGACCTCCCTCCTCTGGCAGCAGAGGTGGCACTTCGCATCCTATGCAGCAAATGCGCAGGGACCGTCGCAGGCACCTGTGCAGTGACAGACCCACCCCACCAGAGATTGCCGGGCAGCCAAGGCGCTGCGGTGGCAGCCGGAGGCTTTGCTGGGACTGCAGGAGCTTTGCAGGGCTCCTGACGGCCCTTCAGAGAAACACGCCCAGGAGGAGAGTTGTCTAGAGCATTAGGAGATGTTCTCACCTCCCGTGGCTTCAGGGTGTGCCTCAACTTGGATGAAGGCCGTTTGGGACAGGCTGCAGCCATGCTATTGGTTGATGGGCTGTCTCTAAAAGGTTCTGGGCAGAAATTGCCATCAGTGTGAGGCAGGTGTCCAGAAGTTCTGATTACAATAGTCCTTTCTGTGAGCATGGGAGGCCTGAGATGATGTCTCCTCCTGGGTGATGCAGCACCAGCACCTTTGCAGCTGAGGTCATTTGGGTGCCTCAATGAGGCTGCTGGGATCAAGCTCTAGGTAGCTGTTAGTTAAGGTTGTGGGTCTTAGCCAGCTGGCGTTAGTGAGGCTTGGGAAATTACCCAGTTGCTCTTGAGTTGGGTGTGGGAATGTTAAACCTTATCTATTTCATAGCATATTTCTAACCTGCCATTGAAGGATTTGTACTGGTCTGTGTGAAGCACAGCTAGGGACCTCTTCAGGACCAATGTATGTTTTGTGAAGACTGTCACTATGTTTTCTTCCCTCTGAATTTCTATCATTGTGAGCCTCAAGGTTCTGTCTGTCTTTTTCTCTTAGCTGGTTTTAACCCTTGCATTTTAAAAGTGAAGATTCCTGTGTGATAGCACTGGAGAGGCAAAATGTGTTAGGGGTTGGCTGGGCTGCAATAAGCTGTTTTTGCACAAATATCTTGTCTCTCCTCATGTTGTTGTCAGCATGTCATGGCTCCAGAAGCTGAAGTCTAATGCGGCTTATATTTAACACTCTCCAGAGAGAGACTGGAGCCTGGCATGCTCATGTGGACTAACGAGCTCTGGTCTGTCAAGGACAACCCATTTGTGCCATGGGCTGCCCGATGCAGGCGATGAGCGTTTGGGTGGGTGAAACCCTCACTTGCTGGGTGGGAGTGAACAAATGCTCCAGCACAGGCTTCTGCCTTGGCAGCAGACCCTGGCAGCAAATGCCCAGAGCTGCCTGGCTTGGTATAAAGGTTACCAGCTAGTACTGCTCTTCTGATTTGAGCAAGAAAGCTTAGAAAGCAGAAGACTGAAGAGCAGAGAGGACTTCCAGTGTTCTCGTGCTAGTCCTTGTCTGCCAGAAGCACTAAGTCATATAACCCTGACCATAAACTCATTTTAGCATTTTTACTGCACCACCTGCTCCAAATAAACTGGAGATATGGTTTACACTCATTTGGAAACAAAAAGCTGAAGTTCCGACTTTCTCCATATGGAGACTCTTGAAATGAACAAAAATCAAGGGAAATGCTGATTCAGCTCCTTCTGTAGATCCCTGTATCACCAGCCTCTCCATTTTGGAAGACTTATGAACCATAATTGTGAACTGTGAATTCATAATTATGAACTGCTGCCAGCATGCCAAAAGGAGAAGATTCCTTACAGAGAAATTGTGCGTGTGCAGAATTTAGTCCTCTGCTCTTGGGGGCCATGTTACCTGCTTGTAATGGGAAAAATAACGCAGTCCCACAGTGTGTTTTTGCAGCCCATCCCTACCAGCTCCTCCAGGCATGCTGAGGCTTTCTAAAGAGACTGAGAGAGACAGGCAAGAGCTCTCTCTCTTTGGGGAGCAGCCTGAGGAGGTTCTGATATTAGGAGCTGCAGCATCTTGCTGCCACCAGCCATGATGTGGCAAGGCACTGGGCCATGGCTGGGATTTTTGGGGGTTCAATATGGGATGGGGAGTGTGGCTTTTGGGCTCTTTTATTTCTTTTCTTTTTTTCCTTGTTTTTTTTTTTTAACCCAACACAAGGACATTGAAAGTATTTGCAATCAGGCTGTATTGTAGTTGTAAGCTGAGACAACTGTGGATGTAGATTTGTCAGATCCTCCATATTTATCTTCTTAAGCATAAAAATTGTTTAGAGTTGGCTCAGCCTAAAGATGCTACAGAGGATGTTGTTGCTTCAATACATTTGACTTCACAAGCAGGTTGTCTGACTGTGTACTTAAAATCACATCCACCAGCATGTACTGCAAGCTTTTTCTGGTGCCCAGATTACACTATATGTATTTAGCAATGTAACTCTGGCTTATAAAACATTTTCTAAACTTTAACCCTTCAGTCACGTGCTTTACTGCATCACCCATGTTTCTTGCAGCCAGAGCTATTTTGACTCCTGCCTGTCTACTTCCTAAATGAATAAATGTGACCTCATACATTTAAAGTGACACCTGGGAGATATTTCTGGGTTTATCAGTAATAGGGAGCAAAAATTGCTTACATTTCTGTCTGACCTGTTTGGGTCAGGGGGGGAGGAGCGTTGGGGGTAGGTATCACCATACTCAGTGATTCAATCTGTCACATGCCTGAGTCTGAGATGTCACTGCTGGCTGACTGCTGGTATCTCTGTGGGTGGCAAGGCAGCTGTGAAAGGCGGTGGTTTTATATCTCTATTCACCTTCTAAACCATAAGGGAGGGTGAAATGGGAAGTAAATGACTGGAACAGAAAACGTCTCCAGCCCTTGAAGAAGTCAAGAGTCTGCTGGGTTCCGCCCTTACCTGGTTGGAGAAGTTGGGGAGGAAAGGATGCTATTTCTGGAAGACATTATTTCACTGTCAGTAGGCTTTGAAAAAAGGAAGGCGCCCAGGTTGCCCACTTTCTTCTCCAATGAAGAAGCAGCACAGCCCCTGCTAAGGTCTGGACTTTGGTTTACAGCCAGACAAGGTAGTTCCTCCAGGTTGCCTCCTCTTCTGAACTGGTGGCTAATCTACTAAATAACGAGCCTCTCTTTTTTTTAGAAACCTTCAAATGATGAAGCATTAGCTCCTAAACAACCTAGGGAAGCAGCATCTGGTGTGTCTATTAAGCCATATGCACTCAAATTCAATATAGCAACAGAAAAAGACAGGGTGAACATTAATTAAGAAGTCCACTGATAATAAGAACTGACTCCTGTAGAGATGATCTGTAGTTGAAATACAGTTTGATTTTAAAAAAAGAGAAGGAGATTAAAAGAAACTGGCAGAAGCTGAACTTGTAATATCCTTGAAAAAACTCCACCGAAATGGTCCACAAAAAAAAACCTCACAAAAATATCCCAACACATTTGGGCTGAGGATGGATGTGTGTTTAGGTATATGTGTCTGTGAAGCTATCTGGTGTATACTTAAGATACGACCTTGGAATAATGTTCCGTAACTAGGCAAAGAGATGAAGATCTAAATATGGATGCCTGGTTGATAAACAGGTATCTGCAGGTGTGGTGTGGATTTAGTACTGTGGATAGAAGAGAGGGATTTCAGACCTGAGGTTAAGACCGGGTAGATTCCTGTACTGGGGTCCATTCTGTTCTCTTGGCCATTTCTGCAGGCCCAACTGGCAGGAAACTTCCCTGGACTAAGAAAGAAAAATCTACCAGTCTCAGTGTAGATCACCTTGGCTAACAAAGGGAGTGAACTCATTAGCAGGCTTGCACAAAAGTAAAGAATCATAAATTTGCCCTGATATCTGCTGCAGTTTGATGTCCAGTTGTAGCAGAGTCAATTGGAAGATGTTGTGGGTTTTTTATGAAGAAAAAGGTTCATATATGCATTGTAAGCTGTTCTTATGATTTGGCTTTGTTTCAGTCCTTGTCCCATTCTCTCTTCTGATCTATTCCCCAGGGGAATTTTGAGCAAAAGTCCCAGATGCTGCTATAAATTTGCCTAAAAAGGCTGTATGGGAAGAAACTAACTAAATGTTTTGAGGGTATATGAAATATGTGCATCATCAGCAAGGCTTAATGCTGTGGACATAGTTATTACAGCAACTACCAAGTCTTTTCCTTGGGTGTTTCCGAATAGAGTTAGAAACTTTTAAATTTTTTCTCATAACTTTGACTAAGATAACCTTTTGCAGAATGAAAATACCTGGGCTTTGGACGAGAAGTGGAAATTATTTAAACATGTTAATTATCTAGAAATTCCTAGAGGAAAGATCATTTAAAAAATAGTTTCCAGTGAAAAGTTCCTAGCAACCATAATTATAGGTGCATCAGACTACTTTGCTGTAAAGCAATCCAGATGATGAGTAACTGGAGTGTGCCCAAGTTCCCCCAGTGCCCATTGCTCCTCTTGGCAAAATAAACTTATGGGTTTTAGTGGCTATTTAGTAAAAGTCTAGCAGTTTTACACATATGTTGGAGACCATTTATGCCTGCTTTTTTCACACATGGAAACCCTTTCTGTGCCTAGCAGGTCCTTTTTTCCATGTGTTGCATCATGAAAAATTGTCGGTCTGAGTTTCATGTCATACCAAAGCTGGGAACAAAAAGCAGGAAACAAAACCTTCTCCTCTGTCAGCACAAGGAGATACAGAAAGATGTAACCAACATCTTGAATGGGAAATGAGTGATATCTGTTGCATATTTTTTCACATGTGCATATATACATGTATGTACACTTGTGTATTTGTGTAGGTATTCTGATTTTCAAAGGGAGGAGTCCTGAAGGTAAAATGAACACTGGAAAAAAAAATTAGAACCGGGGTTTTTTGGGTTGTGTTGTTGTTTTTTTTTTTCTCTTCCACTGGACTAGCTGAGTCTGTCTTAATACAAATCTGTGTTACGAGGCCACAAGTTTGAAAGCAATACTTTTGCTTTGTGGAGAAGGCATAGTACACCAGACTACTCCATTCCAAACTCTGCCTCACCAGACTTGGTAGCATTGCCAGATGATGTGAGCCACAGAGTTACTGGCTGCTGATTGTCATTATTAATCTTATTTCAGATTTTGTGATTTTCATTGCCACAAGTGTCCCTTGCCATTTCACTCGCAGAAATTAATGGAATAGGTAGGTTTGAGAGGGTTTTGTCTTTGCTTCCAGTAATAGGCTCGAATACATGAAAATAGTCCTCCTGCATTGTAGAGAAATACACTCCTAGCACTGTGCTGGAGTTTCCAAGGACAAATCTCTGCATGATTTTTCCCTGCCCAGAAGGCTTACTTATTAGTCAGGTAAGTGGATTTGCCTTGAAAACATTCAACAAATTCAACTGTTGATGGTTTGAAACTCCATGAAGCAAATCCATGCGTCTACAGGAGGACTCTCTGCTTCATTCACCTGGAAGCAAGGTTGAAAGATTAAAAAGGGTCAGAAATGTATTTGACATCTGTGGCACAAACACGCTCAAATCTTCATCTTGGGGAAGGGAGGGCCTCTAGGTAATGGGATTTAGGAAGTTTCTGTCCTCTTTAAGACCTTGTTAGGTGATGTGATTGCCTTGCCACCTCGTAGCAGGCCAGTAATGAGACTTTTGATGGCTGTCACTCAGCAGGGGAGTGAATGAAGTTAGATGATGGTGATAAATTGCTTGCTGTGTTGGCTGCAGAAGGGGTTAGGACAGGGCAATTGTCTGCCTGAAGCAATGCGGAGCAGGTGCACTCACACCTTCCCTCAGTAATGGGAAGTGCATTATATTAGACCTAATCTGTGCATGCATGTGAGAGCGAGTGCTGCAAGGTATTGCAGGATTATTATTGTAATAAAATCTTTAAAAAGTAGGGGAAAAAAGCTAGGTAGTAAGCAGAAATATCTTAATTTGTCTGACAAGGCCAGTGGAGTTCTACAGAACAGCATTGCTAGCAAGTTCCTGGCCCTACATTCTTTTTCTTCTCTGCTTAATTTTTTTCCCTAGTTGTCTCTGTGGAAGGTTCTTTCAGCTCTCTCCAGCACAACCTTCACACCTTTTCACCATGACTTTCATTCTCTCTCACTGTAGATCTTTTGCTCTCGGCAGTGGTTCCTTGCACATGAGTACCATAGCTGACTTTTGTCCTGATCACATCAGGGGTGGGCATGCTGAGCAGTGTTGCTCAAGGTGGGGTGATGCTCCAAGGGAAAACATCAAGGAAAGGGTATTAGGGTATCCCCTAAGGATGTAAAGTGCAGATAGTGGAGAAAAGCTTACCAGAGATGGTTCAGAAAAATGATGCAGTTCTGTAAAAAAAGTACATCCGTACCTTTCCAAAGGGAATTATTCTTGGGGCTGGAGTTGGAGGATCAGCTAAACTTTTCCATACTGAATCTCTCTTATCAGTAGGATTTTGTTTACTTCCCTGCTCTTCATTGCTGGACAAATTAAAGAACAGGTTATTCCCCATGTCCCCAGTTGCTGAGATACAACACGTGGGGTCTTTGAGCTACATCCATACCACACTCAGGACAAGCTGGGCAAACGTACTCCTTCCTTTGGGTGTTGGCCATAGCACAAAGAATGTAAATATTCACTTGTTTTTGCTTCAGTTTTGAGCAGAATTAATCCTGAGTCAAACAAAATTATAAGTGCAAACCTTAAGCCAGCAAATCATCTTCCAGGCATTTATGCTGACTCCTTAGAAGTAGCTGCTCAGCTGTCTGTGTTGCTGTATAGCTATGCAAGTCTGACTAATTTTGTTTTCCTCACTAAGCCCTTGTTGGTTGTTTTGAATTTTGAGAGTTAGATTTCCAAGAGAAGCGAATTTAAATTAGGTTTCTAAACCTATATCCAGGTATATAAGCGAAAGATGTGGAGTAAAACCTTTATCCCATTGAAGCTAATGGTGAGGCTTTAATCATTCCTGGTTTTCTGAGAGCATTCATTAAGTCCCCAGGAGTGACTAGGCACTTACACTTACAGCACGAGACAAAACCCCACACTCATTTCTTGCCTCAGTCTAGGACTTTTCAAAACAGTTAGTGGTACTGGGAGCAATTTGGACATTGCTTGCCAAATTGTTAAAGATGGGGCTTTTATTAGTGTACACAGGACTTTTGAAAACCCAGTTCTGGCTTATGAAGTTTTTACCTAACATCTTGTTGGAGTAAATAATTGTTTGCAGAGGATGCTAAGTATTTGCTAGATTGGAACTTTTTTTTTTATTTTTAGAGGCCAAATGTTGCTATTTTCTGGCTGGGAGGGAGTGAGCTTTGGTAGCAGCCCAATAACATCCCCTCACTGAATCAGAAGTGATCCAGAGAAATTTGCTGGACTTGGTCATGGAAAAAAGAAAAGCCTGCTTAAGCAGTATCCTTGATTAAATTTGAATTTGTAGCATGGGATAAAAAATGTCTCTCTTCATAAGGGGTATACTTATGAATCAATTCTCTGTGATGGTGGCTGATAGAGGCTTTATACAGAGTGTATGCTTGGGAATTTAGTTTGGGCACAAACACAGCTGCAAAAATTCTGCCCAGCAGCAGAAATTTCCCCATGTCTATCTTTCATGAAATCGTTGCAGGAACATGTACATGCCTTCACACCTCAACAGCAAGTGCTTGCAAAGAAAGGAGGTGACAAAGATAATTCTTCCCCCCAATTTGCTTTTAAGAAATATTAGTTCCTCATAAAGCTAGAGGCAAATAATGGAGAGGGTGAAAAGAGAAGGGAGAGGCTGGGAGGGAGTCTGAGATCCAAGTATGGTGTTGAGCTGAAGGCACTCTTAGATGAAAAGTAATCACACTGCCATGAAACTCACAGGTAGACAGCCGGTGTCCTAATAACAGATGTTGTCACCACACAGCAAAAACAAAAGGATTTTGTATGCATATGCCTGGCTAGGACCCGGACTTGCCTGCCGCCCCTCAATTTCTCAGTTTGTCTGAGTGCCAGTGGGTTGGATCCTGGTTTTGGGGCTCACCCAGGGGCTGTGGGGTGCCGGGACTCAGGCACAGAAGCAGTTAGCACTGTGTATCTCTTGAGATGTACCTTGTGGTAATCAGTTGATCCAGTAACACAATCGAACAGTCAGGGTTTTAAAAACACCTTGATTTCTAAATTATAAATTGCAGTGAATTTTTCCTTAAAGCAGGTGTTCCTATGGTGTGAGAAGATGTAGCTGGAGCAGCAACACAAAATCTTCCAGTGCTTGTAGACCAGCACGATTTCCCATGCATATGGATGAAAACAGAGGAACTATTTGTATTTTTCCCAAAAGACTCTACCAATGTCTGACATGTTACCGCAGGTCTTCCAGCAGAATAACAAAGAAAACAATAGTTTTCCTCTGTGGTCTCATCGACTCTCTTTAAGAGTTCTGGCTTGGTATTAACAAGTAAACAATGTTTGCTTCTGCTAGATTGCCTTATGCTACAGAGATAAAATAAAATTACCAGGAAGGGAAGGTTTTATAAATGAGTTACTGGGGTTTTTTTCCCTTTCTGAAAACAACCCAAACCAAATGCTGCCAACTGAAAGGAACAAGGGGAGAAGTCACTGAAGGAGGAGGTGATTAGATATATATTTATTGCATTTGTAGGAGTACATTATTGCTGATTCAATGAAATAAGAAAATTGTTTAGGCTTGCCTGAATGAGCATTACTTTATCTAATCAACCTTTTCTAAATTGGTCTTAATGTACTTCTATAAATACATTATTTCCAAACCCCAGGTTGTGTGGGCAGTATCAATTCTGCTCTGGCGCTGAAATATGCCCACCCTTTTGTTCCACGTTGGAAACATGATATTTTTTCCCACACACACCCTAGAAAGAGAGGTTTGGAAATTTGGGGAGGATAATGGACTATGTGTGGCAGAGAGGGATGGGTTATTTAGTGGTGGGGTGCCAGTTGCTCTGTAGGCAGGCTGCTGAGCACAAGCCTGGGCTGCTGTATGTATAGGGCTGATGTTGGTAACCCTCTGGTACCTTTCGTATGTCCTTCAGGCCAAGAGGGCTTGGCATCCTTGTGCCCACAAGGTCTCTGGAGTAAGTTGCTGTTCCTCGGCATGGGAAACCAAAATGCTTCGGCATTTAAGTCCTGAGAAAACTCTGTGGCTTGGGACTCAATTGCTGCCAGGCTCAATTTGGGGGTTTTTAGAAGATAAGCTCCAAAATGTGACCCAGAAGGCTTGATTTCATGAGGAAAAAGACGAGTGCTCTGCCACAGTTTAGCATAACCTCAGGCAGAGGACCTGTGGTGGTATTGATTTGGGTGTGAGAAAGGGAAGAGCTGCAGCCAAGCCCTGAAAGGAGCTGTGTGGACTTTGCCCTGAGGAGCTGGAATCGGGGACTAAGCTCTCATCCTGGTGCTGGTGGGCAGGGAAGTTTCTGGCTAAGCAGCTAAAGGAAGGTCTGAGCACAGGCTGATGGTTTTTGCTCTGCTAGCAGAGCATGCTCCTACCGGAAATTAAGCTGGGACTGTCCCCTTAAACACATTAAGTGGTTGTAACTGTGTTCTTATTAAGCCGAGGTGATATATCTAAAGGTCTTCATGCATGGATCATGAAAAAGCTAAGTAGCGTTACGAGGCTGGGAAGTAATAAACCATGGATTCATGCAAAAAAAACCCCAAAAACAAAAACAACCCAACAACCTTTGTCAGTTTTGCCTTTGATAAGCAGTTAATTTATCTCAGAACTGGCAGAATTCCCTGTAGTTTGTATAGGGAATTTCTAAGTTGTGCTGTGAATATCAGAGTAATATTTGGTTATCTGAGACAACTGACAAGTGTTGGAGCATGACAGCTATTGGGAAAGCAAATTGCAAAGACAGGTTGAGTCTGAATATATTACAGAGTAAAGGCTGCTATAGGTGTGTATTACAGCGGAACAAAAGGCACGATTGCTTTAGTTAATGATAGCAGAGGCTCTTTCTACATTAGCAGATGGAATGATGTCTTGGGAATGGATTCATAGGCTGAAGCAGCATGCTGTGAATCTTTCAAGGCCTCTGTTTTGTGCTGGCTGTAGCTTGGCCCCTTCAAAAAAACCTAGAGCAGGCACTGTGAGCAACAGTGCGCTCCCAGGACGCATCTTCGGGTCGGATTTTATCCCCCCCATGAATCGATGGGTTGTGTTCTAGGTTATAGGTCCATATGATGATGCTCAGTGGTTAGAGAGCAGCCCCAGGTAAGACTGTGAGGGGACAAGGTATCGTGGCACAAGAACAGCTCACGCTTCTGAGGGACCTGACAAGCAACACAAAATTACATCTGTGACTTGGAAACTACAGCTGAGGAGCTCCTGACTATTTGTTTAGGTGTTAAAATGCCTGTGGGGTTGGGGATCAGAAGGAGGGATGCTGCAAGGGTGGCAAGGTAAGGTCTCTCAGGGGCAGACTGGTGTGTAGGGCAGTGGTAGCTGTTGCATTGGGGGGCATGGCAGGAGAGCAAGCTTTAGAAATCTGTCAAAAAACAGACTGTATTTGATCCCTGCAAGGCAATATGAGAAGTTTAATGCATGGCCTTCTGCAAAAGCAAAAACATCATCGTTTGTAACCTTTTAAGCAGCAGTCTCATTGAAGGGAAATAACAAATAGCAGTCTGGGCTTTTATTTATTTGACATTCTTTAGAATAAAGATGAGAGCTAGTTTCTACATTTGTTCATCTTTCGAATGACATACAGCTCTCTGAGTAAGCCACACATAAGTTTCACAGACTGTGGTGGTCTGTTTTAGTTTTTTAAGAGCTATCGAGTAAATCCAGAGACGAGCAGATAATATACTCAGCTTGAAAATGATAAGCATGGAGATATGAAAGCCATTCCTGTCTGTGCTGTTGAAATGGAAAGATTAGTGGAAATGTCATGGCTTAGAATTCATGAAGCAATGTTTCCCTAATCAAGTATCAGAATAAATTGCCAGAGTACAGTATATTTCTTTTACATGAGAAGACTCTGTCTGAAGGCATGCTGAAACAGGTGCTATAAATATATGTAGAAACCCTTATACATAATGTTCTGCATTACAGAGCTTATCTCCTAATTGTGTTGTGCCTGTGATTAGCTGCTATAAAATAGCTCAGTGTACAACTTCATAAATACTTGCCATAACATGCTCTGCAGGAGGGGCCTGCCCAAGCATAGTGCTGCCCATTTACCTTGGCGCGGGGTATGGCCCGTGGGTGCCTGGTGGTGGTGGCTGCATCCCTTGACTCCGGAGCAGGGAGGACCTAAAGGCTTGCTTTTGCTTCAGGAGAGGTCTTGGCAGTGCCTGCAAGTGATTTGATACTTTCAGGTGCAAGTGGTGAGTGGCCATATCCATATTGCTTCTGTCATTCTTGGGAGATGTAGGAAAATGCCAAATTTAGGAAGAATGGGAGATAGAATTTGCATAAGCATGTCTTATACATATAAATGTAAAAATATATATACACATACACGTGCCTTGCTGCTTCTGAGCTGGAGGTTTCTGCCCCATCAGGTCTGGACACTAACTAGAATAAGTGACTTCTCAAAAACCTTAAAAAATTACTTAAATTAATGAGCTTGCTTCACTGAAGCAAGTGAGGGAGAGATCACTCCAAGTGCTCTGCTGACAGATCTTCTGACCAGGACCACAACTGGGGCAAATAAACTCTTACCCCATTAGAGCTGAGTACAGGAAAGGAAATGGGTGCCCCCAGCACTTCCCAGGATGGTGTGATCTTTGTGCTTCCCTGTTCTGCAGAGGAAGCAGACTGGAAAATAGCTCTGCTTTCTTTATAAGATGCTGTGTGAGCAGGGAGAGGAGGATGCTCCCTGATAAGGAGAGGTCTCGAGGTAAGTAGGAGATGAGGGACATAAAGTAGAAGAAGCACAAAACCTGATGGAATAACATAGGATAACTCCGTACTTACTGACCTTGTAATGCGAACCCCATGGGCCCGGTAAGTGTGCCAAAAAATATTGCATGCTATTTTGAGGTTATATTACCTTTTTTTATCCAGCATGGACAAAATTCATGCTCTCTAGTCTGGACTGAGATTTATAGCAGTAGAGGATATTAGTACTTTTCCGATTACAGCACTCTGGCGGAAGGAGACTTCCATGCATCCCTCTTGCTGCTAGAAGGCTGACAGCCTGTGCCTATGCCTGCATGTGTATTATCAAGGGTTATTCATTTCCTTTGGATGCAAAACTAAAATTAGTGTCCCTTGGCTTTTTCCTAACTGAAAATGGTTTTTTAAATATGTAAGAATCAGAAATAATTTTTTTGATACCTGGGTCCTTTCCTGAGTCTATCATTCACATGATCATTTGTCATTAGGCACTGCGGGCAGGAGGTTAATTGTAATTGCATGGTCATCTGGACCATTGTGTGATTTGAAGCAGAGTTTCTCTGCTGTGTCAGGTCCAACAGTATATTATTTGAAAGCATTAGTGCCAGGTTGCTCTTTAAATCTGCCAGGGGGAACTGAGGAAGAAGTGATTTAAGCCTTCGATTTAGTGCTCTCCTCTTGCTGTCCGCTTCAGGCCACTTTACTTGCAATTGCAGAATGTGAGCGGAATTAAAATACAGAATTTTTAAATAAAATCAAATCCAAAGTAGCAACCGAGAAGGTGGAACCCTTCATCATGGTAACTTAATACCATGTATCTTTGTTGACAGCTCTATATGTAAATCACTAATTATTCTAAACTATTCAGTTCCCCTCCAGGAAATCTCAACTTCTACATTAAAGGCTGGCTATAAGGGATGAAAGCCTTGTGCCAATTCCCCACAGGTTTTATTAAGCTGCGGAGAAAACCCAGGGTTTTTTTGCATCGTAAGTAACAGTGATAGAGAGGTCAGCAATTTACTTACATCAGTGGAGATTACTGGGTTTGCAGCCATAATTGTAAGCATTTTATAGCTCCAGTAATACATATTTTCTACCTCGGTGGAGCAGCAAGGTAAGGAGGACACAACTGGCTCTGCTCAGCTGAGGTCTCCTTTCATCACTTTGTGCCAGAGGTGATATACAGGAGTGCCATGAAGGTGCACAACTGCTTGGGGGGATGTCTGTCATGGGTTCTTTTTGACACAGACTTTTTTCAAGCCTTCCCTTTTTTGCGGCTTAGCGGGTCATTTGCAGACCCGCCTGATGTCTAGGCCTGGGTTTGGTGGCTTTGGAGGTGTCCGGCCCAGCTGTGGATGTTGTGGTTTGGTACTGCTCCCAGGCTGAGCTGTGGGTTGATGTGTGTGTGGTGGTATGGGATGTGCCCTCCCGTGGCCATGGGATGGCCATCTCTCCTGTCCATCGGACAGCACCCAGCTGGTCCCGTGTGAGCTGGGGGGAGGCTGGGTGCTGGACTCGTCCTGTGATCTCTCATATGTGTTGGACCATGAAAACTGTGTTCAGCAGCATGGCCTTTGAGAGGAGAGGGCAAGAGGAAGATGCCTCTCAGCAGGCTGGTGTAGATGTGTTGGGAGCAGCTGTCATGCATTCTGGAGGAGGAAAAGGCAAGCCCTTGCCTGGTCATGCAGCATGTAGGCAGCACTGGTGTGGCTGATGCTGTGTAGAGGGCCTGTAGTGGTATTGGCACATGTTGAAAGGTAAGGTATGGTTTAAACACCACTATTTAATTTTATTCTGAATTTTTAACTAGAGTTGTGTATTCAGTTTTGCTTTTAAAACATGCTTGCAGAGATGCAGGAATCACCCAGACTATCAGAATCCCTTTCTTATCTTTATATACCAGCCAGTTACCGTAAATCTCTAAACTCTGGTTACTGTCTTGTTTAAATGCTACATTCATTCACTGTTGTTTCATCTTTGTAGCTATTTTGTACTCTATTTCATTGTAAATCATTTGCTTGCTTCTGGTCTAAAGTTGTTTGCAGGGAGAAACAAGCTGAAGGCTTCTAAATTCGTACATTATCCCTGGAAGAGACAGCTTCATCACCTTCTGCATCTTTCCTCAGGCTGCAAAAAGGCAGCCTTGGAAAGCAAAACTTCCTATTTAGATTTATTCTTGAATCTAATTTCTCTCAAGCAAATGAAAGTATCCTTTTTTTCTCTCTCTTTTAAAAAAGAATTAAGACTAGCCAAAAATCTTTCTGTGGATGAGTGTACACTGATCCTATGCCTACTCCAACTCTGGCCTTTTGTCTTCTTTCTTCTCTACCCTCTATTTATGTTGTTCTTGGCCACCTTTCTCGAAGGAGCTATTGATTCAAGGATGCAAACTGTCTCAGATCCTGCATATCAAGCTGCTCTGTTTTTTCAAGTTGCTCGATATGTAAAAAGCATCCATTTTTGCACTGCAGTGCAGCTTTACCCAGATACCTGGTCTTTCCATCTCTCTCTTTTTTTTTTTCCTTTGCCCTCCCATCCTGCTAAATGGACATCTTGTCAAACCCTGTTTGCACAGACTGACAGCTATAGAGGTCTTGGAGAAAAAGCCAGATCCCTGCACATACACTCTAACAAACAGAATCAAAATGTCAAGGTACAAATGAAATATATCACTGTGCTTCCCTGTCAGATTTTGCTAATATCACCTGGCTAAATTGACAGAGGAACACCTGCAGCAAGTTAACCTGTTTTTATTAGCAGTTGTTTCACATATTTTTATTTGGTTATGAATGTAGGGACTGCTGGGGAGAAAGCTTTCAGTTATTTCCTCACAGGATGAAACACCCCCTGTTCTTCGTGCCAAAAGACAGTCGGGGCAGTGAAGTCACTTTCAAATAACACAGCAATTAATAAAGAAAGAAAAAATAATTTCACAGTCTGTTGTTAAATTAGCAATTCTTTAGAGTGTCTGGAGTTTCTGACAGAATTAATATGCACTCTGAAGCCTTGGGCAGCCTTGGTGCATATCATTTACCCAACAGCTGTAAGAGCCAAATGCGGAGACGAGGAGTGGTGCTTGATTGCAAGGGATATACTGGAATTATCTGTCTAGTAATCGTTTAGCAGCCTTGTTCACAAATAATCAAGAAACATTTGGGTTTGGATTACATCCCTCATTCTTTCAAGACAAATGTAGGAGAAACAGTGGCTGGAAAATAATGTGTTAAGTAACACTGGTAAAAAAAAGGCAGGGAGCAACATACATTTGAACAGGGAGAAGGAAATATACAATAAAAGTGCAATAAATTTCCTGTGGATTGAAGGGGAGTATTTTTATAGCAGCTTTCTGCAAATTGAATGCATCTACATAAATAATGTAGCAACACATTTAATTGCAACTATTTATTTTTAAATTTGGCTGGATGATGAGAGAATTTCTGTGCAGAATAATGAACCTTGTGTTTTTACCACTTGCACAAATTTGAAAAAAATAAATTGTGAATGGTATCTGGGCTAAGTCTCAGAGCCACAGAAGTTGCTGGCTGCTCTCTAGTGCATCTGAAAAGAAACCAACATCCAAAAGTGCATCCATATGGAATGGATGCTAGATATTGGAGAAGCCAAGAGATGACAGGGAGGAAAATAGTACCAGTCCATACTTCAGTCAGGAAACTCCCATTTGGTCTTTCAGTGCAAAGTGTACCTCTTCAAATAAAAGAATTAATAGTGGACTTTTTACATTTGCCCTCTGCTGTTTTTGCTGTTGGTGTTCTCATTTTCAGGCTTTCTTCTCAAAAAGGCTAGGAAACTCTTTTTCCCTCTCAGGTTTTTTTTTTCTTTTTCTTCATCAGGACAAGACTGATTTTTCATATTCTCCTCCAGTCTGTACATTTCAGGGCTGCTGAGAGAATAGGCAGCATCTTCCTGTACCGTCCTCACCTACTGGGTGTCACAGGGTAGATGCCACAGCACTTGACCAGGCTTTGAAAAGAAGGTGTGGAATTGGAGCTAGCAATGAGGAGTGGCAGGCTGTTGAGGGTGGTTGTGTTTGAGACATAAGACAAGCAGGTTGCAATCTTTTTTCTTGCACGGCGTAGGTATGCCAAACCCAGGGTGCAGTGCCCTTGCGCCCATGCCAACTGCTCCCTTTTCTCCCCTCTTGTTGTCTTCCAGCCTCCCCTTGAAGAAATCCAACATGAATGGTTTCTGTAAAGCAGAAGGTTTGGTTTGGGTTTTTTTCCCTGTCTTAGAAAGACTGTTCAAGTTGATGCAATGCAAGGGTGCAGAGATGCAGCAAAAATTACAAATAAAGGCAGGGCAAATAGGCTCATAAAGGCAATGCTTATTTCTTTGAATATAGCTGGAGAGCCATGTGAGCTCCATGTGAGCAACGGTATTCCTTTTTAATAGTTTGAGAATTAAATCTCCATAAATCAAGCTCAGGCAGCTCACAATCTTAAGTAAAAAGCCTTTGAGAATGGCCAAATGAGAATGCAAAGTGTGCTTCAGGCTAGAACTTTATGGTATGGGGAAATGGATTTGGCAGGAAGGACATCATGGCAAGGCTTCATGTAGCAAGAGGGAAGGCAGTGTTTGCTTTGCTTTATGTTTTGCTTCATATGTGAATTTCTGGAACAGTTGCATATGTCAGACAGCCATTTTTGGGCTAAGAACAAAGCCCATGAGAAGAGGCAGTGGACAGGGATGTTAGCAGGACATCTCCTCCCAAAGGATGCTTTTGTCTCAGAAAAGTACTGTTTGTAATCTGATAAAATATCTTCTTGGGATATAACTGCATTTTTTTTTCCTCTGGGCTTTTGGGTTTTTTCTGACTGGGCTGGAGTCATGGCAATTCTAGCAAGTTCATGGCAAGGATGACCCAACTCCAGCATCCAAAAGCCACAAAGCTCCCTGCCCAAATAGTTCTGAAATTGGCTTCAAAACCAGGAGGTTTAAAGTGTCAAGTTACATTGTTTTATCTGGGGTTTGAGCATTTTTTATATGCAGCAAGTTTTCCTCCAGAAACAGGAGAGATTGTACTGAAATAAATTCTCTGAAGGATCGCAATGCAGAAGAAAAGCTCCCAGTATTGTCAGGCTGGCATGGGAAGAGCCAGCAATGCCTCAGGTTGCCCTTTGTTGAGCTCGTTCCTAAGGAGGAGCTGTTTGGTGGGAGTTACTTGGCAAGGCAGGTGAACTCTAAAGTGTTGCAGTGTTCATCTGACCCAAAGGGGTAGTTTAATCAGGTTAATAAACAATCTCAATAATTTTATGTCCGGT
This sequence comes from Dryoscopus gambensis, assembly GCA_013389985.1. NCBI lineage: Eukaryota > Metazoa > Chordata > Aves > Passeriformes > Malaconotidae > Dryoscopus > Dryoscopus gambensis. The sequence continues at coordinate 474,235 of WEIT01003878.1, forward strand.
TAATTAAACTGAAACAATGAAGCGTTCTCTCTGCATGTGACAGGATAACTGCTTGATGTTCCTGCACTTGGTTGTGTGTTCAGGGCTTGCTTAGCTTTCCTTGGTAAATTTCTCAGAGTATTAATATTTGCCATGTCCTCCTTGCACAAACTCCTTGATTCGTGGCCTCCTAACCAAAGCCAGAGCATCTCATGGTATACGTATCAGGGCAGAATTTAGCTCAGTGAGACTTCCATCTGTAACTCTAGCCAGTGTGCTCCAGAGCAAAAACCATGAGCTTCTGTGGAAGGAGGCATGACTGAAGGGAGGTCTTCCCCAAGAGATATGTTTGTGTTTCTTTCTCTGCACCTTTCAGCTGCCTGCCCTTGGCAAAATTGACTAGCATCACCTGGACCTTAAATTTGCAATGACAACAAAATACCCCAACAAAAACCACACACCAAGAAATACCATTTCCCCAGAATCATTGTTCTGTGCATAAACCCATTTAGCACACTTAGGTCTGTCAACTCTGGATAAATGCTTCCTTATCTTTTTTTGGTCAGGACTGTAAAAGATCCATTTCCATCGCCCTCTGATGGAATTTGAATAGATGTGTCTGGAGTGACATATGTTCAGCCATAAATTACAGAGGAACAATTTTAAAACAAATTGTCTGCAGCCAATCCTGCCGAATTTACCTCCTGAGACAGATGATCATAAAGCTAGAAGCAAACAAGCCCTTAAACATTAGACGCCAGCTTCGAAAGGATCCTTTTGAGTAGGTGTTAGCATCACTGTAGATTGCTGGGATGCTGCCTATTTTGGACCAAATACTCAGCAGAGGAAAGGCTGATTTATACCAGCAAGAAATCTTGTTCACATAAATGAAGTTGAGCAAGGTAGAGCCAATCAGAGGGAAATGTAAGAATTTTTAATTCTCTTTACTGTCTACATATGTACAGTTTATTAGTTCAGGCTAAAACCTTAAACTGGTGGTAGAGTAAACACACGTGGCATAAATCATCAAAATAAATCCTCCCAATCGTCATATTTCTTAACCACAATGGCTTGCAATTGTCCAAACCACAACATAATTAAAGAATATTTTTTCTTTGCTGGTTGGGCTCCAGATCCGTATGGCAGACTGAACCAAGAGACCAAAACCCTTTTATTGTAGTATTGTGCCAGCAAACATGTAGCTTTGAAGAGCCCTATATTCCAGGAGATTCTGCCAACTGATCTTTGCATTACTGTCTGTAATAGGTGTATACAGATGGACATGGCGGGGGGGTTGGCTGCATCATTTTCAAGTTTGATCCTGTCCCCCAGTTGCCATTAGGGGATGGTGCTTGTTATTGCTATTCAGTCAGTGCCGCTGTCGAACTCGAGGGAGTTCTGTGGCTTGTCCATCAATCCTCCCCTCGCTTAGCACGGGCAATGCAGCTTGAATGTGTAAGTCACCATTCGAATAACAAAGGACAACCCGGGTGCGTGTTTTTGTGTGCAGAAACCCCCAAAACAGACTCCTGTGCCTCTTGGATTATGTGTGGAGCCAGGCATCTCAAGTTATGTTTATGAGCATGCAGAAACAAATATGTCTCTGCTGCCTTCTGTGTCTTAAATTGTATTTTTCCTTTAGGTGCAGCATTGTAAATCATGGCTTCCTCTGTTTACAGGAGTAAAATGATTTCAGTTTGTCTTCATTAAAAAACCAAAGACAGTAATTTAGGAGTAATTTAACTGCATCTTTGTCCGACACCTCGCAGAACAAAGTGAAGATACACAGATTTTTATAGACAGAGAGATTTGTGAAGATACATATTTTATAGATATAATAGACAGACAAGCTGTAGCAACAGGATGTAGACTTCCTTTTTTTATTGTAAGCCAGATAGCTGGGGTTCAGTGAGATGAACCTGGATCTGTCTCATGTAGCCAGAGAGCAAGGAAGACTGCAGATGCTGCCTGTGCTGAGAGCTGAAGGAGCCCTTGTAAGAGCATGCAGCTGCTGGTCACAGAAATTTTGGGGTTGCTAGGAAATGACACTTCACCTTAAGTAGTGCTTTCTCTCGAAATGTACCAGTTTCTCTCAGTGTTTTTTTCGACAGGAAAGTTTGGCAGAAAGAAAGACCCCACAAAACCAAAGCACGGCCATCTAGCCCTGCAGTTGACACAGCCTGAGGGAGCAAGCCTGCGCAGTGCTGAGTGCTTTTGAAAAATCTTCTGTCTCCCCTAAGAGCATTTATTTTCCATAGCTTGCTTTCCTTCTGCAAAATCAAACCCAAATGATAGTGTGGGTTTGCATATATGCCAGGATAAATCTCTTTCCCTGCTCCTCCATCACGCTGCTGAGAGTTTAGGCTTGACTCAGGTTTTGCCTCATTGATTGCTTAAAATCTTCTTTAGAGCGAAGTCAGAAAGTGCAGAAATATAGCCCATTAAGATTCTAATGTAAGCATGAGCGTTTTCAAATGTGTTGTGTTCTAGGTATTTTTATGTCTTGAAAATGTAGTTTACTTGGGAATTTGATGAATTTTTCAGAGTGATGCCATGTGATGAAGTTTTATACCATTTAGAAGAAAGACAATGTCATTAGTGGCAGTTAATTCTTAGTTTTCTAGCAACTACGGTTATGTCATAAATTGTTGTGTCACAATTTAGTGAGCCACGTGATAGAAAAAAGTGGTATTTCAGAGGAAGGAACTGAAAGTACTAATTTATTTATATTCTGGTTTTAAAGCTTGTTTTTGTATTCAGAGCTAGAGCTGATTTCACTGCAGAGTGGAAATAATTCAGCCTGAGTTAGTGTGGGGTTGGGCAGGACAGCATCAAAAGACAATGTTTTCTTCGACTAGAAGAAAAAAAGCTTAAAAGAATATTTCCTATTTGAGATGCATTAATTGGTTTAGAGACAAGGTAGGGGCCAACTCTCTTTCTTCAAAGTGCAGAGCTTGTAGATGCCTCACTTGTCCAGCAAGCTCCAGGACATCATTTAAAAGGACCTTTAGCAGGTCTTGGACCACAGCGTTGGGTGCTGGACTTCCTGAAAGATGCTGGCAAGTCTACTGGATTGAAGCTAACTGGCAGCTTCGAATTACAGTGTTTTATTAGTGGGTATTTATTTAATTCCCTTCAAATCCCCAAGGCATGCTACAGGAAGCAACACAGCACTATTGCAGATAGAGAGACCAAGCCTAAAAGAGATATAATCGGGGCATTTTACACATTTTTCTGTAGCTTTATAGCTTTGGCAGCAATTTCAGTGTCAGCCTGCAGTTCAGGAAAGCTGTTAGGGAGGGCAGGATTAGCTCTTGGGAGCCTGCTTGTAAATTCTGCAGAAGGATGCTCTGTGGTGGGTTGCTGTACTTCTTGAAATACTTTTTAGACGAGCTTGGCGTTCATATGTTTATGCTTGTTGGGAGACATGCAGACAGTCCGTTGTGGTTTTCTGTTTTGTTTTTTCTTGTAAGTAAAAGAGCGTGTCAAGAGCACAGGCTGAGGCTTGGAGCCTCTCAGCATTTTAATTGATTCCACATTGTAAAGACTGTACCTCGCTAAACCCTTTTATAGGTTTTGGACACATCTAAGAGGCAGCAGCCCCCTCTCCTCCGTGCAAACACTTCAAGGCATGGCAGCTCCGGAGAACAGGGGTTGATTTATTTGTTGCTTGTTTTTGCTCAGATGCTTCAACTCTCAAGGCATATTCCCTGCACTGGAGCAGTGTGCTAATGAAAGCAGGGTTGATGAGCTACAGAGCTGAAAACACACACACACACATACACATCCCTCCATATCCTGCTTGTGTTTCATCTGAGAGCTGCCTCATTGCGGACCGTGGGTCTGTCCATGGGGCAGAGAAATTTACACTGTGGTTACTTTTAAAAGCCATGACAATATAAGCTGTGTGTCCCTGTCTGAAGAAGTTGGCAGTCTGGAAAGGTAAATGGGATTGAGGATATGGAGGAGAAGCAAAGGGGCTTTCCAGGCTGGGGAGGAAACGTCAGGTTCAGCCAGATAGCCTGTGCTCCATCTAGGGTAGGCATCCTTATCCTCATTAATTTTTGTCAGATTTTGTCCTTTAGCTTTATTTATGGATTAGTGGCTCTGCCTTATGAGTTACACTTGTGGTTTCTGATTACTGTGGAGACTAATTTGGTGCTCTGCAAGGGAGACAAAGTGTAATTCCTGTTTGAGTTTTATTTTCTGGGACATATGAAAGGTCACTTTACTGATCCTAAGCATTTAAGTACTGTGAGCTTATCCTCCCAGCGTCACAAGAGTGCAAAGAGAGTAATAAGTTGGACCTTTTCTATATCTCCTGGGGTTTCAAGGCTTATAGGGTCATGTTTCCTAGCTTCTCTCTCTACAGGGACGAAACTGGAGTTCCCACTAATACTAATTATGGGATGAAGAGACAGCATGTTCTACAAGCAGCTGGCTGACGTTTCACATTATCCCTTGTTCTTGTGGGACACTTTAACTAGCTGGATGTCTGCTAGAAACTCAGCACAGTGGAGAGGAGGCTGTCTAGGAGGTTCCTGGAGTGTGTGAAATGCTAACTTCCTGATACACCTGAGCCTACCAGGGGTAGTGCCCTGATAGACCTGCTGCTTATGAAGAGAGTAGGCCTGGTGAGAGCTGTGGTCAAAGGCCATCTGGGGCATTGTTACCAAGGGATTACAAAGTTTTCGATTCTTGGTGAAGTAAGGAAAGGGGTCAACAAAACCTGCCTTGGACTTCTGGAGGGCAGACTTTGGCGTGTTCAGGACACTGGTTCAGAAACAGTCCTTAATAACAAAAGACATACTTTAAGAAGGAAATCTCCATGGCAACTGGTGACAGGATGAGAGGAAATGGCCTCAAGCTGCACCAGGGGAGATTCAGGTCGGACATCAGGAAGAATTTCTTCACTGAAAGGGTTGTCAAGCATTAAAACAGGCTTCCCAAGGAAGTGGTGGAGCCATCACCCCTGGGAGTGTTCAAAAAATGCCTGGATGTGGCTGGCACTTGGGGCTATGGTTTAGCTGACATGGCGGCGTTCATTCCAAGGTTGGACACAATGATCTTGGAGGTCTTTTCCACCCTTAATGATTCTGTAATTCTATGATAGTTGAGTGGTTTTACTGAAATGGTCATGTGAATATGGAAAGCCTCGGATGTGGTCCTTGCTACCAGCACGTGTTGCCTTGGGTCAGTGTGCAGCCAAGGCACGGGGCAGCTGGAAAGGAGACTAGCCCTGCCCATGGGCTGCAGTCTTCAGCCAAAGCTCAGGGAAGGGATGGTTACAGGGATGCAGCTGCAAATCATTTGATGTTAAGGGTTGCAGAAAATAACCTGCCAAGCAGTCCCAGCTGGTTGATGTTACTGGCTTGTTCTCTTCTCTTTTTGCTGTGTCTCCTCCCTGGTACTCACTGTCTCGACTACTGGTATAGCACATTCAGCATGTTGTTCACAGAGGCCGGTTTTCATTGTAAGAGGACCAGTGGTTCTACCTCTGCCCACCCACGTTCCAGGAGCCAGTGTCTTTCAGCATGGCTCTTGTGGGCTCCCCTCTGCAAGGTACAAAGACATCTTCTAATCCGGTTGCTGCTGGTTTAAGGGATCAGCTCATGCTATTGCCGTCCCAAGATGCTCTTGCTGCCATCCTTCACTGAAGCCATCTCTCTCCAGCCCCTTTGAAGTGTGCAGCAAGAGGCTGCACAGATGTTAATGCTCTGTGCATGCCACATTTTGTGGTTGCTATTAAAAATAAAAAGAGTGAAATTGATTTGCTAATAATGGATGTGCTGCTAACAGAAACACATCCCACTTGTACCTAACACTAGCAGGTTGTTTATGGCGTATTTGCTGTCTCTAAAAATAATAATTCTTTTTCTAGCAACCAATTTAATTTAAAGACTATTTTCACACATCACTGGCTGTTAAGCAGTTAAAGAGTTTTAATATTAAGAAGAAAGAAGCAGATCTCATCAACATCTTAAAACTTGATTTCATTTCTTTTCAGCTGGTTTGCAGCAGATTATGGGGAGTCTTAAGCTCATCTTATTTCTCCTGCTTTCCTATCCCCTTTAAAAGAGAGATAGTACCATTATCTGTATGACTGTACTGTGCTAGTTCTGTGTATCCTTTCAATAGCTGGTGAATTGAAAATACTGAGATAAAAATATAAGAAGACTAAAATAAGATTTAATTAGGAATTAAACACCACACACTCATGTAATTTTAAATAAAGTCTTGTATGCTTCATGAAGAGATTTATATAAGATTGACTGTCAGAAGAGGAATGGTAAGTTAGAGACCAAAACCCAAGATATGTGCAATGTAAGTTGGTTTTGGCCCTGTTCTTTGAAACGAATTTCCTAAATGTTTGAGGCATTGCCGCCAGTGGCAGAAAATGGACGGGGTACCAGCTCCTGCTTTTGGCTGTTGAGCTCAGCCAAGACTGTGCTCATCCACCTGCTGTGATATTTGCTCTACAGTGTGGAGGTGTAGGGTGCCCCTGGGTCAGCTTTCATCTAAACAGGGTCTGTTTCATCACAGCGTCTCTGTCTGTTGAACAATTGCTGCTTGAACCATCTCACAGGCTGTCCTCTCCTTTGTGTTTTGTACAAAATGAACACAGGGAAGGATTCAGAGGAAGGCGTAATAGATACTAATTATGCCTGAGACACCCATGGAGCTACAGCTGCTTCTGCTCTTAAGTGTGGTAGTGCAAGTGGGGTTTCCATCAGGAGCTGCTGGTCATGACAGCCAGGAAGACTGTGCTGGGGGAACCCTGCAAATCCCCCTGTCCTCCCCAAAGCACCTGCTGCAGGTGTGTGGATTCAGCCAACACCATTCGCTGTGGTGCTTCTTGCATTTATTTTGATTTTCTATACTCCCCTTTTTTGCATAATTCATCTCCTGTCCCTGAATTCTTCCTTTCTAACTGACACAGGAATATTTCACCTCAGTCCAACAGGATGCTCTGCTGCCTGTTTGTTTTGAGGACTCATGCTGAAATCTTCAGTGTAACATAATGCTCTTGAGTATTCCTCTTAGTACTTTTTGAGTAGAGATGGGGCTTACCTGACCCATGAGAGCCTGCAGTTTATACAAAAATTGGTCTAGTCAGTTCTATTTCACATCTCTCATTAAAACATGGGTTATTGGCCTTGTGCATCTCTTGGCTCCATATTTATTCATGAAAACCACACATTCCCTTTGAGCTGAGCTACGTACCATACCATCATCAACAAGCTGCACCTCGTTGAAAATCTGTCAAGGAAAACGGACTTATTTTGCATTTGCTGCTTTGCACAAAATAGAAGCACGGTAAACTCTTGTGCTGTAATGATTTTCTGTCTGTCTTGATAGAACATAATGAGATAAATTCAAGTCCTTTTTTGAGGGCTAATTACATTGAGTACACACTATATTTGCGCTGCTGTTGTTACATGTTGCACATTTTTGTGCTTCCATTTCCCCATCTCTGTTGTCTGCGTGTGCAAGTGGGTTTGATTTGGCTTTGAAATACAAATTGTGGGCTAGAGAGGAACCGTTTGGTGGTCTGCTCTCCCAGATGACTCTGCAGAGACTGTGTAACAGTCCTGGCTGTAGGTAGGGCAGCATTTGAAGGTGATTGTGAAATAAATAAAAGAACTTACCTATGTGCTGGAAACTGAGGGATGTACCATAAAGCATGAGGGCAGCTTGTGGCAAGTCTGCTAAAAGCCATCAAGAATAGATGCAGCCCTAGATCTGTTCACTGGTCCTGGTGTCTGGGCATAAAGCAGAACAACTGCACCTACAGACAGATACCACAGCTTAGGAATGGAACACTGGTTGGATGATGAGCAATTTTTGAAAATGGATTTTTAAAACCTGTAAGTCCTTCCAGTCCAACTAGTTGTTCTCTGCCTGTCTTGTGGGAAGAAAGGGAAGCTGGGGAGTAGTGTGGGAGGGTGCTCTGCTTGGGGAGGTCAGCAGGGAGATGATCACCCCCTACAGCAGGGCAGAGAGGCTGCAGATCCATTATGGTGACCTGGCAGCCTGTGCTGGGCTTGGGATCTGCTTCAGGACTGTGTGGTGCTTGCTGTGGGAGGTGCGTAGACCAGGCAAGACTGTGGAGCTGGGGCCTGGGGGAGGTCTGTTGGATGCTCTTGAACCACACCACGTTTGATGCATGAGTGAGCTTCATCACCAAAGACTTACTGTTCAGCTCTGGGAGTTAGGAATTGATGCGCAAGTGTCTCACCTTTGGTGAAGAAACTACTGATGTAAAAGGGAAGATGTCAAGGGAGTTCCTCTGGTACTGCAGGAAGCAGAGCCAACTTTAGAAGCAGTTGTCCTAGTTGGTCCATCAGAGGAAAGGGATCACTAGTAAAAACCTATACTTTACCTATGGTGAAGATGAATTCTGTCATCACTTGCTGAGTTTTAGCATTTGCTGTGATTGTCTGGGACATTCCTGATGGGATAATATTACTGCTTTCGCTGTGAACTCATTTTCTTTGCAAGCTAATTACAACTGGGAAAGTTTGACTGCAGATGGAAAGGCTCTGGGATTTCCAGGTAACTTCTTCAAGTCTGATAGCAGATCTGTGCATCATTAATATCATACTGGGCAGAAATATTTTAAAGAAATTCAGAAGAAAGAAAGGTAACAGCACTTTGGAGCTGCTTTAACATGTCTCCATGTCTCTGCCTTTTGAAACAAACAGAAAATCAACGTTTCCTCCTTTTGCTAACAATGCATTTGTAATTCTGTATATAATGGTATGATACAGAGCCAGCTGGGTGTTTTCCTAAAAAAACACGTGCAAACCTGTGGCTGTCACTGCTTCTGGCTGAGTGTGCGCACACAGGTGAAGTACAGAGAGCACAAAGTACAAAGAGCACTTGTTTCAGAAGGATGGCAACAAGATATTACTGTATTCATTTCAAACTACTTCAGAAAAATCCCAAGCTACCCATAGGCATGTATTTGTAAAAAAAAAATGGCTCTCAAATCAAGTCTTTGTGCCTCGTCATGCATATATATTGGAACTGGTAGGAATATCTTGTATGGTGAGCATGCCTGGTTCAGACTATACCCAGACTAGTCTGTCATATGGAGCACTTTAAAATTCATCACAGGTTTGCAGGGGCAAAGACCCTAGGGAAGTAGCCTTATCACAATGTCTTAAAGATGTCGATCTTGAGATCCCCTCCACCACTGTGTTGCTATTTGTTTGCTGAGACATTGATTTCTGGGTGTAGAACATCTTAAACAAAAACCATGAAATGTATTTTACCTGTTTTCCTAAGACTAAATAAAAAAAAAAAATCACAGTAATGTTTTCTAAAGCAGAGCCCAGAAGATGTTACCTCTAATGCATTCCACAAGGAAAATAAATACCCAGCAATGGCAGATGCTAGGAGAAAAAAAATAATCAACAAATTCGCATTCTCTTTTCATGCAGATATTTAAGTATGCGCTATCTGTTAGTGGCATAGACTATTTTAAAATATGCAAACTAAATAGCTCATGAGTGTTTGTCTGTTTTATAGCTGAAGATATGGGGTTTTTTTAAAAGGAAATGTGAAGAGACTAATTTTATGATGGGAGAGCTTAGCCTGTGGTTCTTCTTTTCACAGTATGCAGACCTGGGTTCTTCAAAGCTTCACCCCACAGTCCATCCTGCAGCAAATGTCCCCCTCACAGCTACACACTTGATGAAGCATCCACATCTTGCCTGTGTGAAGAACACTATTTTAGGAAGGAATCAGACCCACCTACAATGGCCTGTACAAGTAAGCATGTGCTTATAGGGTTGTTTTTAATCATTTCGAGCTGTTCCTGTACTGTGACTAGACATTATGATACTAACTAATGTGCTTTTTCAGGCTCTGCAGTGGAGTCTGAACTAGGCTTGACACGCTTGTAATGTCACTGTCTTTGTCCACCGTACTTCTAATTACATGAGAAGATACTTTTCAGTGCTTTTTGCTTCAAAAGCTGGCATCAAAGCCAGGAAGGGTTTCTTGTAATGAGCAAGTGCTCCTTCTGTCCCCCAGCACTCCTGAATGGGCTCAGCCAGCAGCATGGCACCAGACATCCATGTCAGTGTGTGCACGGGTACCAGCGTGAGGCACGCACGTGGAATAAACAATGCGTAGTGCTTGCCAGCAACAGGCATGGGTACCATCTCCATGGGCCTGCGTGGTGTCATCTCGTAGCTCGTTTTCAGTAAACAAGCAGGGAGAGAGCCCTATCTTTCCAATCTGCCTGGGGATGGTCACTCTTCTCAAAACTCTGCGCTGGAAACTGCTTGTCCAAAGTGCAGAACTTATCCCCTGGGTGTAGTGGGTGGGCAGTGTAACAGGCACATTGGGTACTGGGAGTCCAGGGTGGAGTTGGTGTAATCATTAATTTTACCCTTCTGCTAGCAGTCATGAGCTTTCCTGTTAGGTGTATCTTGAAAGTCCCTTGTTCAGTTTATGTTTCAGATACTTACACAATTTGCATGCCCCCAGCTAGTACTGCTGAGTATAGCACAGATCTGAGCTGGGCTGTCATGCTCCAGATGTAATTTTTGTGGTCCAGAAGTGGTTGAAAATTACTGAAGTGGAGTTGAACTACTGGTGCAGGAGCAGTTGGGGCTTCCAAGAAACTTAAACAATGGAGGAAAAAGTAGGTTTATGGCTCCATACGTGCTCAGAGCCACTGGACGATGGTGCAGAGGTGACTTCCATACTGTAGGGAGGTACTGTGCATCATGTAGGGATGGTAGTGGCTTTTGTACCTTTCCCAGTGAATACAGATGTCCTTCCTAGCTTCCCAAGTTTGCACTTCAAAAAGGGAAAGAAAAAGTCTGTTCCTGTTGGAGAGACACTCCCTCAAAGGAAATTGCCTTTGGCAGCTCTCTGCTTGCCCGCAGGAGGCACTTGGAGCAGAATTGGGCCCCTTGAACTCTGCCTTTGATTTTCACCAGGCAAAGGAGCAAGGCTGTTGGAAGCTATGTTGTGAGGAAGGAGAAGGCAGCCTTAGGCAGCAGTGGAGTCACTGGTGCTGTCAGATCAAAGTGGTCTGGGGGGATGAGTCATGCAAGCACTTCCCAGTGTATTAAATAGGTGTGCCAGAGTCTTGGAGCCATAGCCAGGGTGGGTTACAACATGAAAAACCTGATACCAGCATTTCTTGATGTTCATTTTGCCCCTTGGCCTGACTTTAAAAACTCAGATAAATATGGTCCAGCATGGTATTGGGAAACACGCTGAGCTCTGGAAACACTCATAAAGTAGGCTTTTCTGTGCAGACAGAACCAAAGGCAGCAACTGAGAGAGTTATGCCAGACTCTGGTGTCCACTGTGCCTCCTGCCCACCATCAGTGGTGTTGCTGTCTGCCCTTCTCAGAATGGAAGGGTACGCATCCAGTCTGTCCTGCTGCTGCATTAGCACAGGGAAGGAGCTGCCATCCCCCAGCAAGACGTTTATGCATGCCTATGGCCTGAGCAGCATCGGGCAGGGGGTTCAGAGAGGCACAAGCAGCTTTGGTGAACAACTCTTGTTAGAAAGAAACAAAGTTCAAGAGCCTGCCTCTCCCAGGTTTCTAGTGCAGTTCGAACCCTCTAGGTGAAGGCTGTAATTTCCGACTCTGCAAATACCATGGGATTTTCTTTTTATGTTTGTTTGGGGGTTTTGTGCTTATTTATTGGTGGTGGCTGTCTGAGTTTGTTGGCTTTTATGGTTCAGGTGGTTTTCTTTCAGGGTGGGTTTTACTTTTGTTTTGAGAGCTTACTATAAGCTAACTTAAGGCCCAGACATGATGGCTGAAGCTGTGTTAGGATATGGCTTGGCAGGGTACCAAGTCCTTCTGGGGCGGATGAGAAGTTTAATACTGATCAAGGCACAGCTCAGCTTCTGTTGCCCACTGCAAACCCCAGAGCCACAGTTGAGGATGTTGCAGCACCTCTGCTGGCATTCACACCTACCGCCCCAAAAGCAGGGTGGAATAGCTGAGCCTTCTCCGTGTGCTTCTGTCACCCTCACTTCCCCCATGCATCTTTTCTTAGAATTTTGTCCTAATCCTAATGTATTTGTGCAGAAGGTGATGAGGAGGGCCCCATGTGCTCTGCCATCTCAGCAGCAGGGGTAGAAAATTTTGGCAGGGACAGTAAAGAGTAGGTAGCAACACTAGTGTTTTAAACCAGTCCAGTTATATCTGGAAGGCAACAGTTCATCGTGAACTAAAACACAAGTGAGAGACACTTGAATCATGACTGGTAGGAAAATATTGCAAGAGTTTTTTTAATGTTTTTATTATTTATTGTCACAGAAGTTAATAATATTCATAGGATTCCCTCAACAAGAAATGCAGTTAATTTTAGAGACTACATCAATGTCTGTTTTCAGGTCTACACCTGCAAAGTCCCCTTGCCACTCAGTATAGCTGTAAAATCACATTTCTCTAATTTAAAGTGAGTGTTTTTCAGTTCCAAGCTGCGTGAGTCTCCCCATCACCACCACCACCACCAGCATCAATAAAGAAAACTAGCTGCTATATCACTGTCACTTGCTCAGTTAAGTACAGGGCGGGGGAGGAATAAATTTTTGTTCAATTTTTCCAGTTTCTTAAGTATGTTTTATAAGTAATGATTGGTAATTTTGAAACTAATAGTGCTGTGATGCAGTCTGAAGTAATTAGTGCTCTCAGACAAAAAAAGAAAAATTTTGGTCCTGATGGACATTTTAGAATTCCCTTAATACTATTATATATCTTCCAGGAAGTAATTGCACTTTATTTCTTCTTAACTAAGTAATCCTAGCTTCAGTTCCTTGCACAACATCTCTTTAAAACCAAAACAGTTGCACCCTTTCCTTTTCTCCTTATGTCTCTAACAAGTAGCCTTATTGTTGTTCAGACCATTTGGGGAAATATTTCTGGTATTGTGACACATGGGACAAATCAAAGACTTTATAGTATTTACTGTAGTAGTCTACTTGCAAAAAATTTACCGTTAACTTTGAGTGTGTATGTAAATATATTTATATCTTGAGGGTAGTTCCTCTCTTAGGTTATATTTTTTTACATGTGTGCATCAGTAAACAACAGGTTTGCTGTCCATCAAGAAGATACCAATATCTTCGCTTTCAGAAAGTATTTGCCTCTTGTCAGAAAATTGTGGTGGAAAAGGGGTGAATCTTAGGGTATAAAGTAGCATAATCAAAAAATATATATATATATATATTTAAAAGTCAGTAGAGTAGTATCTGTGCCCTTGACAAAAGGAGTTTTGAAATTAAAGCAGACCACCTTAGCAGATCCAGGCCCCCCCCCCTTCTGAAGGTAAAACACCTTTTTGTTCTCCCGGCTGGGGTTCAGCCAAGTTTTATCCAAGTACAGTTTCAGGACTCTTCAAGTAGGTCTTGTTAGATATCTGTGGACTAGATTCTAAAGACCTTTCTGTGAGGCCCTGTGAGAATGCTAATTGTATAGGTTATAAAGTCCCACCAGTTTTAAACCATTTCCACTGAAGCTGATGTTTTTAAGCCTTCAAGAAGAGTAGCTGGCTCTTCTGTACAAAGCAAGTAAAAACCTCTGGTGACATTACGAAAGTAATAATTTATCCCCCATTAAAGACACATTGTCCAGTAAATGTTTCTTGTGCCTGAGTTCTGTATTTTTCCTAGAGTACTGGCATCAGCAAAAGGGCATTTATCCAGTGGAGGAAAAAATAGGGCAATTTAACTGGTAAAAAACATATAAAAAATCCTCAAGTGCAATACATATAACTCCATACAGCTCCAGTGATGAATTCCATAGTTGCCATTATATCAGTACGACACTGCAGAAAATAGTCCTGACTTGGGCTCTATGTTGGTGTCATTAGCTAAATAGTACTGGATCCCTGGGGTGCAGCTTGGGAGTGGATTGCTCCCTGGTCATAGGGATCTGAAGGGATCACAGAGCAAAACAATGATATGGCATTTCCTAAGCTAACTCAGCTTTTTTCTTCAACTGCTTTTCCTCTGAAAAATTAAAAAATACATCAGGATTATTTATTTCCTCTGGCAGCGAGTTTCTCATTGAATCAGAACAGCTTGAGTCAAATCATGACATGTTTCAGTTTATCAGTGTTACAAACTTTATAGATTCAGAGAGGGAAATAGAAAAAGGAAATGGAAGAGAATGCTTCTGGTTTATAAGGTGATTTTATTTTTGCAATACTGCCTGTTTTAAATAATCGAGTTTAATTATCACAACAAAATGAGAAGATGACAGCCTAAGTCAGCCTGTTAGGTTCATATGGGTGTCTAGCTAGTGAAGCTACTTGTCGGACTCTTTTCAAGGAACTGCTCATGGGTTTTGACAACTTCATTCAAACTGAAGAGGAGTGTGTTGTTTTGCCTTCCCTCGGAAAAATCCCAGCCTTTGCTGTATAGTTTCTGGTGGTGCTGTGACTAAAATCCATCCTGGCTTGCTTTCATAAATTTCCTCTTTCTTCCTCATTCATTAGCATTCCCTGAGTACTTAACACATGGATATCTTGCATGAGACTCTGGATTGTCCTTTCACATTGTCTTGAGGGTGTATCTGCAGCTTGCCCTTCATCTGCAGCACAAGCCTGTTGAAAACCAAACCCTTGCAGCACCTTCTCCAAGGAAGCAGTCTTGAAGGTGCCTCCAGGTGGGCTTTGCTTGCCCAGCCGTGGCCTCTCCCACCAGGATGAAGAGAAACAGCTCACTTTTCTGCAGGTGCTCTGGTACCCGTGCAGAGCTGTTCCTCCTTGGGTAGCCTTGCCAGTGCCATGCTGGCATCCTGAGCGGGGAGGCTTGGCAAAGCAAGCAAGTGCAGCGTGGGTAACCAGCCGTGCTACAGCCTGGCCGGGACCAGGAGGGCTGCCATGGACTGGGTGGATACGGCCGTGTTTCCAGTGGCCTGTGCAGATCACCATCTGCTTTGGGCTACATCGAGCATCTCGCTTAAGTGTGATTTGGATACCCCAGCTCAGGTTTCACTGCTGCCAAATGGCTGATGGGAAGAGACGGGTGCACACAGAGGAAAGATTTGGCATCTGACTGAGTACCTAAGTAGCATGAAAACCCCAGTGTGTGTCTGTTTTTTCGGACCTAGGGGTAGTGATATAGGGGCAGTGGGGTGAGAAGGGGGAATCTTGCCCCTGGTGAAGCCAACAGTGACTTGGACAGGGCAAAGATTTGCTAATCCCTTCAGAGAAGAGCAGGGAGAGCACCAGAGACAATGCGCCAGGGTGCAGTGCTCCTCCTCTTGGGTTTGAGCCAGCCCTGTGTCCTCCCACGCAGGTGACTGCATCCCAACACAGATCTCTTGAGTGAGGTGAGAGTGCTCAAAACAAATCTGTATTTTCCCAATTCTTCAGGTGTTGTAGCAAATGGTCCCTGTGTACTTTCTGACATGTGAGCAATGGGGCATCTCTTTTCAGCCTAGAGAGTAGTAGCGAGGAAGATGACTGATAATACTGTTTTTACCATGTGTTTTTCTCACTTTACAAACCAGGACCCCCCTCTGCTCCTCGGAGTGCCATCTCAAATGTTAACGAGACTAGTGTCTTTCTGGAATGGAATCCCCCTGCTGATACTGGTGGAAGGAAAGATGTGTCTTATTATATTGCATGCAAGAAGTGCAACTCACACTCAGGTCTGTGTGAGGCATGTGGCGGTCATGTCAGGTACCTCCCCCAGCAAACCGGCCTGAAAAACACCTCTGTCATGATGGTGGATCTGCTTGCTCATACAAACTATACCTTTGAAATTGAGGCAGTGAATGGAGTGTCCGACCAGAACCCCGGAGCCCGCCAGTTTGTGTCTGTAAATGTAACCACAAATCAGGCAGGTAAGTGGATCTTCAACCTGCGGGAATGTCTGGGGTGGGAGCCTGAGCCTGTCAGACCCAGTGCAGACCTCCCTTTGGAAAGGGTGGAAGTCTCCAGCATGGAGGGGTGGACTGTGGCCTCTTCAAATATGGGGGGTGGGAGGTGGGCAGTGCTTATGTCACATAGGTTATAATTACTGCAGTCTTCAGTATGTTTCCTTGCAGCAGGACACATTTTTACGCTTTACACTAAGCTACTTGGAGATACCTCCGCTTCTTTGCATGTTGGTATATCCATCCACTAAACCAGAAAAAAAACCAGCTGTCCTTCCTATTGGGAAAAGGAAATTTCTAAGAGTCCATTTTAATTAAAAATGGCTAAAACATCTTAACTTTACAGTTACCCTAAGAAGATTGTTTTGAGTGGCTTTAGGAAATTTAATCCCTCTTCTACACTGTGATGCTAAAGTGACTGAGCTCAGGCTGGTGAGGTACATTGTCACTGCTTCTCCAGCAAGGTAGGGCTAAGATGTCACTCATACTGTTATTCTTGATTTAGCACTGTACAGCCAGGGATCATGTAGACTGGTTTACTCCTTTGTCCGGGGCTCTGATCTGTCTGCCCTTCCTTTGCCCAGCAGTTGAAATGAGTTGTCACTTTGGACACAGGCATGGAGTAGCCATTGTCCCCTGTCACTTGGAGGTGTGATGGGAGGCAAGAACATGATTACATCTCCTTCCATGTGCGTCAACACACCAGGCACATCACACAACTTCTGTAAAACCACAGAGACTGACCTGTCCTTCTCTTGTCCCCTCATGCTCTGTGTTTTAGGGTCTCTCCCTCTGCCTACCTGGCTTACTTCCTGCCATTTAATTCAGGGCTCCCGAGTGGCATTTATCCACAGTGAAGCCCTTCCAGGACTGTTAACAGGTGGCATTTGAGACTGTGAGGACTGTGCTGCCAGATCACTGGAGCCACCCCCTGCCTTCTCCAGACAAGATTTAGCCAGGAAACCTGGTGGGCAATTCAGTGTGACAGCTGGATGCAGATTGGCAGATCCTCACTGTGGAGCAGAAAAACACTAGCTGGAGCAGGGCTGCATTTCATTCCTGCTTCCCAGGTGTATGTGCACAGGCTTGGCAGCCAGCAGCAAGAAAGTGCAGATCCCTGTCCTGGTAATTAAACTGGATTGTTGAAGTGTAGGACAGATCATTCAGATGTTTCTTGAGGAGAGGAAATAAAGGCATGCTGGGAATGCTGCTGATAGATGTGGCATGGAATCTGCTGAAGGAATATTAGAGGACAGCAGTATGACACCTGTTGAAGGCACCTGTTTAGTGCAGATCAGTGGGTGTCACGGTCCTGATGCTGTTTACTGTTTTCCTGTTGTGAAGGCTGCTACCAGTAACCCTGCTGTTGGAAGAAGTATATTTTCCTGTTAGTGGGTTTGCTGCCGCTGGATTTTCCCTGATGTGTGGCATTAAATCCACATAAATCTCAGTAAATGTAGCTGTGCATGAGGAGGTGGTACCTTGCTGATCAGTGTAGACAGTGAGGAAATGGTCCTGGTTTGTGACTTATGTCCCAAACTTTCCATACCTGCAGCAGGATTTATCCTCATAGCTGCCTTTCTGTGCATCAGGCCTAGAATAACCCCCTTACACAGTTATCACTTCCAGCTTTGTATTGGAAGGTCTGTTAGAGGAAATGGTAAACCTGTGACAAATGTGTCTCGTGCTAAGGACAAGTGGGTAAGTGTAGCTTCTGGTTAAGTCTCGCTGTTTACCTTAGTGGAGGCACAATCATGGGAGCTACTAGTGGGTCAAGCCATGGGTGTTTAATACACTGTGTGGTGTTGAAATTGCATCTGTACGCTCTCATGGTTGATTCAACAGGAGGTTCAATCAAACTGCCGTGTAAAGAAAGCAGTGGTGACTGTATTTCGTTGTCCCTCTGGCTGGTGCCACCATGTGTTTGTGAGGTGAGCCAGGCCTGTCTGATGGACCTGTAGCATCAAATGGGCTTCCCAGTGATGTGCTCTTTCAGCACTCCCCCGGGTGATCATCGGTTTGCCCATGCCAGAAATAAAGCAGATGGAAAGAGGGACTTTGCAAATCAGACTAACTGCCAAGCATGGAAAGAGAGTATCTGGTTTTTTAAAGGACACAAAAAGTGTCCTTTGAGGCAAGTAATGGAGTGGTCCATGCCCAGTGATTCTGGATATCTCTTAAAAAGCCTCACTTTCAGCAGTCCTTTCTCGAGTAGGCTGAGCACATGGGGCTTCAGAGAGTCTCAGGCCACCCACCTTCCCCCTGGAATTACCTCTAAGAGGTGCAGGTCTCATGTCTCATCTTTTCCCTCGCACAGGTTTTCTGATGGTGTGATTATATTTTCACAAAGGCTGGTAAATGAAGTTGAATTATTGACACGAGGACACTGCAGCAGTAGGAGAAATCCTGCTACAAGATCTGTTGGCTGCGGGAAATTGAAAAATTGCATACCATGGGATAGGTCTGGCTGCTGGAGTCCCGCTGGCATGTATTCAGTAACCCAGCACTGCAGAGAAATGCCAGGGTATGTTTTGTTGGTTTGGCTTTTGGCCATCCCAAGAAGACCAGGCTCATTTCAGAACTGCAAAGAATACACATGCAGCGGGTGCTTAGGTGCACCACCTCTTCTGGGCATGGCAGCTTTTGGCAGCAGAAACTACCTCTGGGCTGGACTCTCAAAGGGATTACTTCCTGGAAAAAAGAGTGGGTTTCTCCCAAATGATTTGTTCCCTTTCTTCTCTCCCCTATTTAAATAACGAGTGAAAGAATTGGTGCTGACAATCAGTCTGGCATTTTCAGACTGGTGTAATTTTCCTCCAAACTTTCAAAATCAGATTTGAAAATACAGCGAGGGAACAGTAAAGTTTTGCGAACAAGAAGAGGCTGATTGCTAATCTCCATTGGTGACTCCAGCATGTTTCTGTTCCCCCAGTCCTCAGGGACCTGACAGCGCTTGGAACGGGACTGATCCATGCCAGGATGTGGTGGCCTTAGGCTCCAAATACAGGACTAGTTTTCCTGTAACCCTCTTGCAGTCTGCAAACCTCTGTTGTTTCTGTGGGATTTTGCTGGTGTTTTTCTGCTGGAAAACCTGTGTCTAGAAAGGGTGAGCAATGCTGCAAGCCATGAGAGATAGAAATTGTGCTGGCCTCCATTGTGACTACCCTAGAGCTGCAGCAGGCAGACAGAGGACCTCCTTCTCTTTGTAGGCACAGGAGTTGACCCAAGCATGGGTTTTGCATGTGGCATTGCTGCAAAATACATGTCCAAGTGACTTCCCAGCACAGATGGCAGGGAACTATCTGTAACGCAGTCTCACAGTGTGTTAAAACGTGTGCCTCATGCTCATGGGCTGGAGCACAGTGAATAATTCATAAGTAGCAATGATAGGATTGAGTTAGCCATCCTTCCCTTGCCATTGTTTTGCTCAAGTTTTCATATTTTTGAAACCTCCACCTATTTAAACAGCTTCCAGAGAGCAGTGTGTGTGTGTGTGTGTGTGTGTGTACTGCTAATAGTGAAGTTTGCTTTTCAAGTGACAACTGCATGACTTTGTTTTTTTCTCAGCGATTTCACTAAGCTGGATGATTAAGGTATGCTGTCACTCTGGACAGAGATGTGCATCTCCCTTGAGGTCTTTCATCTTTTCTGCCCTGTGTACAGAAAGCACCTACCATGACGTCTTGGTCAGAGACGTGTCTTGTAATGGGTCCATAGGGAGCAAGCAGTTTTGATTCATGGTTGCCTGCGCTCCCCTTGTATCATCGCAGGAGCACACTGGAAAGATGTAACGTTTAAAACCTTTTTAGGCTTAAAACCTGCCAAGAGTATTCACTTTAAGCCAGCCTAAACAGCCAAGCAATTTTCTTTGCTTTTGATGTCATCAAGTCCCATGCTGGGTATGGCTTCAGGCACGGAACTGGCCTGGAGGTGGGGGGTATGAGAGTGGGGCAGTTCTCCTGCTGGCATCCCAAATGCCACAGACTCCTTTGCACTTGAAGACCTTCTCTGTGTGTGTTTTCAGATAAACCCCCTGCCTGTTTTCTGTTTTAAAAGTCAGAAGCTAGTGTTCAATCCCCTTCTGTGACCTGTATGATATTTTTGAGCCTTCTGGGCAAGGAGAAGAAAGATACAGATGTGCTTGCTAACAGAGGAGGAGTTAATGTGTCTAATGCCTCAAGGGGTCTGCGTGCCTGAGGCCAAACCAGAGATAAGAGTTGCATCCTGTGGAGCAGCAGTGCTTTTTAAGCAAAGGTGTTGGAGGACAGAACCTGGCAACCTGTAGTGCTGTCTGGGAGGCATGGCTAGGTTCTTACTTGACCAGAAAAACACTAGATGCTTGGAGCAGCTAGAAGGCTCTTGGAGCAGGGAAGTGTGCTGAAAACCATGGTCCTCACTCTAACTGCGCAGGCTGGGATGCTGCAGTGGAGGGGAGCAAGGGAGAAGGTGTTTTCCTTAGCAGTCAGGATGTGTACAGACTTTGAAAAGCAGCCAAGGGCGATTTGGAAGGGGAAACCTGCAACGTAGAGCTTGCTGCAATCTTACATCAGCATCTGCACGCTCTTGAAACCAAGAGACTGCAGTCCTGCACGGTCTGGGAAGAAGACATCAGAAAATGAGGCAAGAGATGGGAACCACATTTTCAGAGATTGCATTTGGGAACGGATGGGTTCAAGTCCTATAACATTCAGGGTCTGATTCTTCCAACTTTAAAGTCTTCACAGGTATGTTTGGTATGGCATGGGGAAGGAAGCAGTTTACTTATTTTCTTCAGGAATAACAGAAAATTTCTAAGAGGGTGCTCCAATAGAGGCAGCATGTTCATCATTTCACTCAAGAATTAAAGACCAGTCTTGCAGTTCTACTTTTCAGCCAGAACCACTGGCCTAGGGTCTGCAAAAGTTTAAGCAGATGCTTACTTCTGGGAAACTGCCTTTCCACAAACAGCATGTTACACAGGGCTTGCCTTTAAACATCCATTGTAACAGTACTTGATCCACTGGGCTGCATCACCTTCCCAGCAGTGGTCACTGGTGGATACCATAGAAGGGGTAAGAGCTCGAGGCAGACACGTACCAGTGCTCCTTACAGCGCTCTCCAGTCTCTGGGGAACACCTCTTTGTGCTTTATAGCCCTTAATGGATTTTTCTCGCATGAATTTGTCTAATCATTTTATGAACTCTGAGAAAATTCTAACGGCTGCAGGCAATCCTTTATGAATTTGGTATGTCTGGTAGTTCAAACTGCGCTTTAGATTCACACTGGCCAGAGATGAGCTATTAGTGGCATAAATAGAGGTTTTAAGGTTTGCAATTGCCCATCTCTGTGGAAAGCACTGCCATTTAGAGATGCAGCACTGGCTTCCAGTGTGTTAACCCAGGTACTGCAGCATTTAACCGAGAACAATGTACTCTTAAAAGCAAAGAATGTCTTCCATACCAGGATGGGTGAATACGGGGGTATTTTAATATGCACAGGTATACTGTACTGCCTCAAAGACCATAGTGTATATTTAAAGCTGAGTGCACCCTGCACTGCCCCTTGCAGCAGGGTCTTTCTGCTGGCTGTGAACACCCTTCATGTCCAGGGAGATGTGAAAATTAGTATTGACCTGCCAGTGAAGGTTCAGCCAGAAAGGGAATCATTTCATTTGTGACGTTCCATGCCTATGCTGGTAATCAGCTTCAGGAATTATTTTGCTATATTTTTGAAGCATGGTCACATGCAATCAGAGCATGCAATCACAGGTTGTAAACAGCAAACACACTGGCAAAATAAAACCTGAAAGCCAGTGTTATACAAAGGGTTATAGTTTGATTTTTTTGTTGTTGTTGTTGGTTTTTTGTCATGGCTGCATTTATACTGAATGCAAAATCTTCATCCAGCATCCTATTCCAGAGTCATGAGTTCACTCCAGCCCAGATGGCTGGGTGTCTGCTACCAAGTGGATTGGATTAATATTTTACAGTCTTATTTATAACTCCCCAATCAGTAATTGCTACTTTTTCATAGTTTGCTATAAGTCTTTTTGTTATACTTCACATATTAGAAATACATGCTTGAATATTGAGACGAGTTTTTGGAATATGAAAAAAAATCTCTGTTATTACAATATGACTTTTAGTTAAAGAGGTCATTTTTATTCTGGAAGTATGTGAGACAACCCTGTGGCTGATATATAAGGATATTAAGGGATGAAATAAAAAACATTTTCCTGCATCTACAGACAGACCTTTCAATTTTGACATGAAATTAAAACATCTTATTTATAGATGAAAATAAAAATAGTAAGAAATAGTTGTCTCTATCCACCCTCCTCCTGAAAAACGGAAAAAGAAAGATGCTGAAGATGTCATGATGAGATTCAGCTGATGACATTCGTTGTATGTTGTGCAGTACGGTGCAGGTTTTACCATCTCCCAGTTGCAGTGAGACAAACATCTTTATGGTGAAGCAATTAGTCTCCTTCAAAGCATTCTGCTCGTGAGGCATGAAGTACAAAAAGCAAATGCCAGGTTACACCTGGGGAAAATGAATCCATGGACTGCACCCACGTGGTGCCATGAAGATGGGTGTGAGGGAGAAAGAGCTGCCCAAATACTCATCTTCAGATGCTGCAACCAGAAGGATTCACACCGCTCTGTAACATCCCAGAGCCGCTGGAGTCCCCACCAGCAACATTGCCGCGGGCTTGGGATAAAGTATCAGATATTGGGCAGTCTGAGTCTAGGTTTTTAGAGGTGTGAGTAGCAAATCCTGGTCTTTTCCAAAAACCGTAGAGGAGGCCTTGCTGTGACCAGGTGTAGTAAGAGCTTCACAAGGTCAGAGCTTTAAGAAACTTGTGATTTTGCAGGGCATTACTCAAGTTACATTACAAGAGTGATAGCACTGGTTTAAAATTTTA
The DNA here is from genome assembly GCA_013389985.1 of Dryoscopus gambensis. NCBI lineage: Eukaryota > Metazoa > Chordata > Aves > Passeriformes > Malaconotidae > Dryoscopus > Dryoscopus gambensis. The sequence goes on from WEIT01003878.1 coordinate 496,990, forward strand.
TTTCCCATTTTTCTGGCATATTTTTAAAGGATTGCCAAGTAATCTTACACTAATCTAATTCTAATCCCCTTAAAACACAGTCTTCAAGGCCAAGGAGTTCTCTTTGTATTGTGCTGAGCACAGTACCTGGCAGAGAGCAAAAGTAAAGCATCTGAAATGGTTTCACTGCCCAGATGACATCAATTTATAGATTTTTTTTCCCCATGAATGTTGCTTTTGAATTTCACTGCTAATAAAATCCCATTCAGCTCTTTAGTCTCAGTCTGCAAGCTGATGATTCCATTGTCTGATATGTTATTTCTCTGATTTTAGCATTAAAAGTAGTTTTACATTTTTAACAGTCTGCATAGATGATACTTCTGAAAGTACTCTTCAGACACCAGTACTCCAAAATAGCCAAAAAAGAATGTAAAAATACTTTCAGTGCTATTAGAGAAATAGCAGTGGACTTGCAGGCATTTAATAAACAACCCACTTGTTCTTTGGCTGCAGTTTCTTTACCAAACCAAGTAAGCTCTTTATAGTAATCTCCCTCAAAAGTTAAATATAACAGCAGAGGAAATAGAGGAGTTTGAACATTTGCATTTCAGTAGTTGTGCATTGAGTGAGCTGTGCTACAGAAGCACTGCTCAGGGTATAGCAGCTTCACAGGGCATTTCTCCTTTCCCAAGCACCCATCATGCTGATAAAATGAATTTGTAGGAGTGTGAAGGTGTAAGTAAATGCATGGCAGTGTGTGTGCATTTGTGTGTGTGTGTGTATGAACATGCAGGACGCATGCTGGACAGAACACAGAGGTTGCCCACCCTTGTTTTATGTGGGTAGCTGTGACAGCTCAGTTCAGGTGCCTTTCACTCTTCATGTCCTTGCGCCAGATTGCTACCTAACTGGGCCCACATTTGGAAAGGGTGGCTGTCTGTGCTGCAAGGCTACCCAGAAGTTCTCTGGTCCCTTTTTCCTTCTGTCTGTTTTCTTTTGCCTTGAGCATGACCCTTCCTCTGATAAGCAGCCTGTAATATTTATTTGTTCGTACGGCCAGATTATTTTCCCCTTGGTTGCTGTTGTGCCTGGTGTCTGCACCCACACAGCAAGCTGGCCTTCTGTATCCCTGGAAGGATTTTGCTCTATTAAAACTGAGCTCCAGCTCTCAGTGTGCATGAATTACAGGTTCCCAGTTAGTATTTTACAGTATCAGGCTGAAATGCTTTTCTCCCCTGGATTGCTTCTCGTTGGAGAGGTGTTGTTTCAGTGAGGCTTGGAAAGTTTTTCCACATTTTCTGTTGTGGTTGCTATCACAATGTATTTCAACAGCAAACTCCTTGCTCATTCCTTGGCAATTTGGAAAGATTTCCAAAATGCTACTTCTGGCACTTGTATTTCTTGCAGAGGGCTAATACAATAGGAGTAGTAGGGCTGGCTAGTGCTTTTTCCCTGTTTATTGCCCCTTCTTTCCCTACTGAGGGAGGGACATGGGGACGCACAGCAGGGAGGGGAGAGCTCTGTCTGAAGAGCTAAGAGCAGTGTCAAAGTGACAGACAACCCAGCAATAAACCATATTTCTTCTACAGCAGCTGGGCCAAAGTTCAGCTACCTGCAAATACTACAAAAAGCTCAAGAGCTGGGAGGTTTTAATTAAAACACACTTCAGATGTGCTCTTTTGCCAGTGTGATGGAATGCTTTCTGCATCTCCTGGTCCTGGAGGAACAGTCCTGATCAAAGCAAGTAACTAATGGGATTTCCAGCTAGATCAGTACAATAGAAATCACCAGAAGGAAAGTGTTATTATTTATTTATTTTCCTGTTTCTTCAGGCTTGGTAATTTCTAGGAATACAGGCTCTGATCAAAAGGCCCTGTGCAAATTGATGCAGAGCACCCACTGGCTGTGGTGGTGCTGGGCGAGGGTTTTTCTGCTGCAATGCAGCAAACTGGGGCGAGTCATTGCTCTTTGTGCGGAGGGGCCGGCCACACTGGACTGATCCTCTACGTGCTTTGGCAAGCCTTGGAGAGAGCACTGCTCCGTGGAAATGGATGGAAAAACTTGCAAATTATCTTACACATTTGACAAAATCTGCCCTGTGGGTTTTGGCCAGGGGTGGTGGGTGTACTAAGTGGTACAAGGGGCCTTTTGCATCTGGGCTCTGCAGAGAGACGATGCCTCAAAAGCAGATTTGGAGAATTAGGTGGAAAATGCCAGTGGAGGGCACTAGCACTGCTTACTGCCTTCCCAGGAATACACAGCACGATTGCCCACCATGCTTCTGCATCCTGCTGTGCAAAACTTGTGCATCTTTGCTCTCTGCCACTACACGAGATGAAAGGAAGCAAAGTTGAATCAGGTAAAAGCAGAAAGCTAGGCTTTGCCCCTCCCTCCTTCAGTTTGCACGGGTTTTATGGGAGCCTGTGTGCCATTTCTTCAGAGCTTCATTCCAACTTTCTGCAGTCTGCCTCAATCCAAGGAGTGAAAGTGCTGCTCAGCCAAGTAGATTATAAATTATTCTGTTTCCTGAGCTGCCTTCCACACAGGTCAGCATTAGTGTGGCTTATTACAGGGGACTGATCTGCACCACACGATTATCCTGTCATCTCCAGAGCTCTGCCTTCCTCACAATGGGTTCCTGCCTTGGATCATTAAGCCATGAAGCTCCATGGTTCTGCCTTGTTCTCCTGAGGGGCAGCACCAAGAGCATGAAATTGTTTGCTGACCTTGCTGGAGACTTATGGTCTGAGCCTTTAAACACCTGGCCATGCAAGGACAGTTTCACAGAGAGGTGCTCTCACCCAGTTCAGTAAACTGGAAGACTATCACTGCAGAAATGACTGGGTTATTTAATTTATTGTACATCACTCTGTCCCAGGTGCAGCTCAGCCTCTCCAAGGAGATGGAAAGGAACTGGAGGATGACTGGGCAAGGATGCACATGAGGGCACAGACCCTTCTCCACCTTTTCCAAAACTGCAGACAGCAACTAGCAAAGCTGGGTGTGCATGAAGGACAAAATGCCCAGTGCTTTCCGCAGAGGGATGTTACACCAAACCCTCTGCTACATGTTGGCTGCAGCTTCAAGGGGGACTTCTGCCAGAGTCAAATAGCCCTGAGGGCTTTGAGTGCTATTTGCAACCCCTGCAGAACATCTCTATAAAGCAAAACAAATCCACTGTAAAGTAGTCAGTTGATAATGCCATTTGTGCTCTAATAACAACTGTGCATCTGTTGTGGCCTCACACTCTTTCTGCATCTTCTGATATTGGTCAATGAATGAGAACTGCTATTTTAAATTCAGTTTGTACAGTGTCCAGTTCTTCATTTAGGACAAAATCAGAAAGCTAAATACATGGTCATTATGCAAATAAATGCAAGTTGGCTCAGCTTTCCTGTATGCAGACCTGATGGATACAGCATCATTGGAAGGGGTAAATTGCTATTTCGATGCCTAAAACTTTATGCATTGTCTTCATCAGGGAGGTTTTTCAGGCATCTGGTTCATTGATGGGGAAACTGAGGCATGGAGGTGTGGTGTGACGGGCTAAAGGACAAACACCAGGGCTGGGACTCTTCCTGCTGCTCCTCTGCTCCTGCTGAAGCCTTCCCATTGGGCTGGAGCCCTAAAATGCATTGGAAACGTTTCCTAAGCTGTTTGCCAAACTAACTTAAGAGCAGGAAAGAGAGGCTGGCCAGAGTCCGCTGGAGATGGGTTTGGGGTTGCTGTTTCTGATTCGGTTTCAGTATTACTGTGGTTTCAATTTCACTGCAGCGTTAAAGACAGACATGTCAGTCAACGGTGTATTTATCCAAAGCATTTATGAGCTAAGCGTGCTGAATAGCTTGGGGAAAAGTGTGACATGGGGCCCATTTGCTCCCAATCTTAATTACTTGCAATAGTGAAAATTTCCTCCTTTCCTCTCCGGCACCTTCTGTCAGGAAAGATGATCTTTGGTCCAAGTCCAGCTGAGTGCAAGGTGTTGCTTTCAGTACATCTGGTTGGTGAACTGTGCTTTGTCCGCTCAAAAGGGAGCCGTTAATAATGTGACAGTGTCCATTCCAAGCTGTTACAAATTCCAGTGCCCAGGTGATTAAATGTAACTAAAATCCTGATCGTTTTGATTTCGGATCTAGCAAGAGAGCAATTGCTACCTGTTCAGTAAATACAGTTGAGTTTTATTTGGCCTCTGGCAGTAATAGTATTTAGAGTGGCTTGGCAGCTGTTCACTGATGAGGGTCCAAAAAAAGCACTTAACAAAATCAAGCGATAGCAGTAATAAACTGCTAAAGACACTGACACTTTGTTTATCTGCTTGAGCGCTTTAGCAAAGATTTCAGGGGCTCCTCGCAGTTTCTCTGCCTCCCTTTAACTTTTTAACCTGGGTCACTAAGCCCACCTGCCAGGGACTGGTGAGCTGGCTGCCTTCCAGCCAGGGGCATCACTGCACAGGGCTGTGTCAGACTCTGGGGTCATGCAGCCCTCTGCTCCCTGGTCCCCAGGCAGGTGCCCAAGGGGCTGTGCCAGAGGTTGGATGGGAGAATATCCAGATATATGAAGTATGGGGCTATCAGATTTCCTGCCTCCAGCTCCAGCTACTCTGCCTAGTAGAAGTAATGATTCTAGGGGCGAGGCGTGCACATGGCTCGTAAACCACTGGACCATGGAAGTTCTGTGCACTTTGCCCTAGCCAGAGGAGCGCTTTGGCGTGCACAGCAGCCGCCTTCTCCCTTTGCCACGACGGTGCTTGAAAATTTTAGAGATGCCACAAGTCAGATGATTTTACAGCTGCCATTTGGCTGAGGGAAGGAGTGTTTTCCTCTCCAAGAGAAGCAGCAGCTATTTTTCACAGAGCAAATGAAGCCACCTGTTGGGTTAACTGGGCTTTATTCAGTCCCCAGGCTGCCTTGCACAACCTTTAGGGCCCATAGGAGTCTTTGAAGTACCATTGAATTTCATTGTTAATGTCACAGTCATTTACTGTGAATGGAAAAGGGTGGTTTTTTTCACTCCCAGGCATGAATAAACTCTGTAGATTGCAGGAAATAATCCCTCTTAAAGGAGAGTTGAAAATGCTGTCTTTTAATATAAGAAACCTGGTGCTGACCTAATGCCTAGGACTGCTCCAGGTCTTCTCAAAAGTACTGGAATTTGCTCAGTGATTAGGAACAGAATAAATCAGATGAAAGGAAAGCAGCTGATGACAGGGTAATACATGTGTCAGAGAAGGGGAGGGAGTGGTGAAGGAAGAGTACCTAATGTGGATGACTTTAATTATGTGGAAGATTGACTGGCCCATCCTTAGTGGGGTGTGTGAGAAGATACATTGTTGTATATTCTATCAGAGGTTGATGAGGTCTCCTCCAAGATGTTAGTAGTTACGTGGATGAAAGAGGGTGCACTTGCTGGCAGTATTTATGAGAGCTTTAATTATGTTTCACAGACTGAGTTCCAATTAGAAGGGAAAGTGGGGGTGAGAAGATGAAAGAAAAGATGTACAGCATGTGTTAAGAGCATGGTGATAAATCTGTGGCTAAGGATTATGGTAAACAAGGTAATTGTACATCATGGCATCATTTGCACACTTATTTTTTAGGTGCTTACTCCAAGTTCCCTTCTACCACCTCCCTGTCACAAGCAAAATGCTTACAAAGGGGTCAAACACAGGCCTCTCATACTCCTCTTCCAAGATGGAAGGCAAAGATCATTTGCAATTGCTGTGATACAGGGCTGTTACTTTTTTTTTTTTTTTTTTGCTAATTCATTAACTGTGTCATAAAACAGCGCTCCAGAAAAGGCAGACGAAGACAGATCACAATATTTGTCTCCACACTGCATGAATAGTGGAAAAATTTTGCTGTCATCAGCACATCCTTCCACATTGTTGTGGATTCTCACATTTAGAATCATAGAATGGTTTGGACTGGTTTGCGTTATCCTTGCTAGAATCTCACCTAACCAGCTTCTTATGCAGATGACCATGATGTCCATTTATTTTTATGTCTGGAGGTAACACTGAAAGGGGAGATGTATCAGCACTGGCTTAATTCCCTTTCCACTGTAGTCAACCAAGGACTTTGCCATTGACTTGACTACAAGGACAGTGCCTCCATGTCTAAGTGGCTTTGGCACAATTCTCTCATTATACATCCCTCACACGTGCCTCAGAAAGAAGCTTCTCTATACTCTTTACTTATGATGTAAGCTGTTTGCCAGGATCTCCACAGATGATGCAGGTAAGAGGTCTTGTCTAACAACATCAGCATTAGACAAACGGGCAATACTTTGGATCTTGTGGCCTTGGTAATTAAAGTAAAGGTAGGTCTGCAAACAGTTCGTGACAAACACTGACATTCTGGCTGGAGAACAGGAGGAATTAGCTAGTGAGATTGCTTCTGTTTCAGGTAGCATTGTTCCTCCCGCTGAAATCTTAAACAGCAGTGAGATGGCTTCGGGGAAGCAGTGGCAGTACTTCAGCAAATGGAAATTTTTTTCTCTTTAATTCCATGATCACACTTGGTAAGCTAGAACAAAGCAAAGGAAAAACTCTTTGGTGATGTTGAGAACAAATCCTTGTTTATTTAAAAGTAGCTATGTCAGGAGAAAGGTGTGATGGAGTATAATTGCCAAATTCTTATTTGGTAATTAGTATCTTGCAGCCATCTCGATGCTGTTAAGAAGCCGGCATAATTGCACATAGGATGCATATATTTATCATGAAAGTTGGCACTTCAGGCCATTAGGAAGTATCTGTAGCTTTGCTGTATGCTGCATGTAGATTAATCTAGTTGAGGAGACTTAAGAGCCTGTCAGAGATGCTCCCATCATCCAAGCATTTGTAATGTCAGGTGGTAGGAGAGCACTTGGAGAGGCACCAGATGGTTTCCATAGCCCTGCTGCAATAATATTATGAGTTGCTGGTATTTGTGCATTTCCAGAGGTTTACCTGTTGCTGGCTGCAATATTCACCTCTGCCTGTTTTATTTACACACATTTAAAAAAAAAATAAAGTGGTTGGGTCCAGAAGGGAGTAGTGTTCCATTTGTGCTCTGTTGTGCAGGATATTTCTGCATGCCAGCTTTGGAGAAGAGACACCGTGACTCTTGAGAGCCTCTGAGAAAAGGCCTGTGAAATAACCCCAGACACACATCACAGGCATGGGGCTCTGCCACCTTAAATGAAAAAAGTTATTGTTGGGAATTAAACATGTTCCCTTGTCAGCCCATCAAAGAAAGTATAGGTAGAAGCAGCACGTTGCAGAAATAAGCAAGTCTGGAAATCTCGTCTAGGAATAAGATAGGAACAACTTGCCAAGGGAAGATAATTTTCAGTAAAAGATCATAGCCATAAACTCATCACTTAGGGCTTTTTAATTAAATGTGTTTGGGAAGGGATGGACCAGTAAGATCTCAAGGGAGAGATTGTTTCAGCCACAGGCCTAAGGCTGCCACCAAAGATGAGGTTGTACGTGCTGCAGTAGAAGATGTTAACTGCGAACCTCACAGTGCTTTGTGAGCAGTGGGGGTGTCCCTCCTGCACTTACATTTATAGGCTGCAAAAGAGAGTCAAGTGATTTTTCCCAGGGTCACCCAACAGTTCATAAACAGGGCCAGGAAGAGACCAAAAGCCACCAGGGTCTAGTGGCACTACACTTTGCTGGAGTCAAGGTGGAGACATGAAGGTAACTTATTTATTTGTGTCCTTCCTTTATTCCCCATGTCTCTTGACTGCTTTTTAGAGCTCTACACAGGAATACAGGGTTAGGGATTGAATCCTGGTGTACATACGAGTCCTTCTTGATGAAGGACTGAAGTACAAGGCCATAAATAGAATCTCTTCCAAAATGGAAGGGCAGATTTTCTCTGTGTTAACCTGCAGCTGACCGTAGGTCCAAGTGATCTTCTGTTTCATTCATTTCTTTGGCTAACTCAGTACCTGGAGGGATATATTATATTTTGCCTTCCCATAGCGGATCAAATTCTTGTCTTACTTGTATGGAAGCTACTTTTGATGAAGTCGATGAGTAGCCTCTCATGCAGACAAATGCAAGGAAGGGCCTGATGTCTCAGGTAGGTGTGATCATCATGCTTTTTTCTCTGGATGTCTTCACAGCTGCTCTTTGTGTTTCTGTTTGGTCTCTAGAAATTTTGGCTCTAAACATAATTTTTTTCCTCAGCGTGTTGAGAAACCAAGATTTTCCTGTGCATGGAAGTAGAATCATTTTGATTTTTGTTATTTTATCAATGCAGTGTCTTCCCCACATTCTGAAAATCCTTTTGCCCAGGTCATTCAGTATATAGATGTAGTATATGATTTGGCATGCCTTACTGAGGAAAAGATGAAGCAGAGAACACCAGATTTATTATTGGGTCACTGACTGAGATATTTTTTGAGTTCTGAGAGCTTTATCATAGTGGCCACGCTGGGTCTAAGTAAAGAGATGATCTCGAGAATTAGATTACTGAGATCATAATATACTGCTGTGTTAGACAAGATTCATGGTTGAGAGAGGATATGGCATTTACTGGGCCTTTTAAATGTCACATCCAGACTTTAAAGGCCATAGTCTTAGAATAAACAAACGAGAACACAGGCAGGTCAAGCAGCTTTAAAATGAGCAACATCCTGGTGATTGACAGAACCTGTGGTCCATATTTATGCAGCAGATACAAGACTAAGCAGCCACTGGAAACCATGCAAGGATGATAGCAATGTCTTTCTTGAGATACCAGGTCAGATGTGCCTATGTGGTCAGCCCTTTCATTTAGCAGCAGAAGGAAGTTAGTTATATGAAGTTCTTATCAGAGCGATGCACAAGAAGTTAGACAGGCATTAATGGCTTGAGTAATTTTGGTTGGAGTACAGTAAATGAAGTGACTGAATACCACATGAAATAATATGTCTCTGCAAGCAGTTGCTTGGCAGTTGAATGACTGGATGGAATTTTTCTTTTCTGTTTTCTTAGCTATGTGATAGTTCAAGTGGATGATAACACTGGGAAAAATTTATTTCTTTCCTCAGATGCATTCTTCACTGATAGAAACAGGCCCACAAGAGGGTAATCCACAGAGCTGAATTCTGTACCCTGCAGTGCTGTGCGGCATAAAAATGCATGTGGGCAGTTCCCACTGATCGGATGTGATAGTTCAGTATCTGCAGGCCTTTTAATATCGGGCTGGTTTTGTAATCTTTATGAAATGATAAATGTTGCCAAATTGCTTGGAAGTTTACTGACAGTCTTCAAAGGGACATTCAGCTTTAAAAAGTACACTTGAAGCATACATTCTTACTTAAGGATTTTCCTGGGGTTTTTCTCTGGGTGGCTCATGGAAGTGTGCATGAGTATATCTACATTTAAGAGTGTCCTTTTCTCTTTTGTTTTTCATGCTCTCAGTAACTGTTGTATTGATTTTTTTAAGAGTTTTTTTTTCTTCAGTACTAATTTCTAGAACAAAGTTCAGTTATCTCTTAAAATGTTCTATTCTTTTAACCAAGTGGGCAGCAAGTCACTGTGTGGTGAAGTTCGGTAATCTGCCCTCAGGAGTGAATTGTTATTGATTTAAAGGAAGATGAAAAGTCAGTGGTGTTTTGTGGGAGGGCTAAATGATCTCTTTTGGCCTTAAGATCTAGGTATATTGATTTAAAATTATCTTGCTTTACCTGCTGCCTATAAATTTACAAATTCAAGTTAAATGAACATAAAAACACATTCTGGTTGAGTCCACTGTATTTGTACAGGGTTTTAACTAAACCATTTTAAATGTTGTTCTTTTTATTAATTCTGCTTAGCTGTGAATAGGTCTCTTAGAGTACTTCTCATTTGGGGGGGACAGTCTAGCAACATTTGTATACTTCACTGTAATTGAATCCTGATGCAAATCCAAGTCTTTGTTATTCTTGCATTCACTGCAGTGACCTTGATAATGTGAATGCTTCACCTTTGCTGCTCCTTGGAAGGCAGTCCTGTGAAACAGGATCAATTATGTGCATTGCTAGGATCCCATTTTCAATACCACTGAATTAAAAACAGTTAGAGCTAGTTAATGGGCTTCCCCCTTATGTGAGGGAGGGGCAGGGGGAATGAACAAAGGAGAATAGAAGCTGAATTGTTTGAGAGGAGGTAATCTCTGTTTTGTTTCTGCTATAGATTAGCAATGATCAATTATCATGTCAGAAGGCAGAGAAGCTAATATGCCCCAGAATCTACACACAGTTATTTAATCATCCTGCCTGATGCCTAGCATTCATCATTCATGTTTTTAATGCCACTTACTGTTACCATCTCACATTTATGTAGGGAACATTTAGGGAGAGAGAGTCATGCTAATAGGCAACAACCTGGGGAACAGAATAGTGGAGAGCCCATATGGTTTGATTTCTGTCTCTTCAATCTAAGCAGCCTGAGCCCTGGACCCATGCAAACTGTTGTCCGTGTCTGATCTTGAGTTGATATCCCTGTGGATGACTCAAGGCATTGTCTGAAGGAAAACCTTCATGAATTCCCACCTGTACTGGGTGGGTAGTTCTCAAAGGTGCTGTAAGCTGCTTTTTTCCAAGAGCGGTGGGAGCTAACATCATCACAGACCTGTGAAGGATACAGGCAAATGCCTGTGAGCAGCTCGTATTTGTGCAGTGAGCTCTAGTAGCCACTCAATCCTGTCATTTGCTGTTTGGACTACTTTCAGACATCTTCAAGGCACCATTTCAGCCAGCCACTAGATGCAACGAGCACTTGCAGCATGAAGGTTGGTCAAAGGAGAGCCACAAATGTGCAGGAAGTGGTTTATGTATTGCATATGAAGACATATACATTTATGTATTTTAATTTGTCAGTAAAGTTTTTGGTAGTCTAGTTCACACACTGAATAAAGAAGCGAGAGTTGGAAGGATTAGGGCACTTCCTTAGGTCTATTCAAGTCATTCCCTGGTCCAAGTTGGATAAGAGAGCCAAGAAGCTCCTCAGAAGGAGGAACCCACAGTGACTGATGTTGAAATGCCCTCTTCTCTTCTAACAGTCACAAAGCTGAGGGGAAGCGAGTGATCAGTATAAGGAGAACTTGCCAAAACCAAATCTGTAATCCTGTTACAGTGGTTGTGAACCAAGAGAGGAGTCTGGATGCAGTGAAACTTCTTTCCTCCATCTTTCTGTAATGTCATGAGAATGCTGAAGGAGATGATGTCACCAAAGCCTCAGGATACATTAGAGAGTGGAGCTGCACAGGTGCTTCCTCTGAAGCAGTAAGTTGCCTGCTTCCTATAAGCTTCTTCCTAGCAATACCTAGGAGTAGTGAAGGTTTTGTTTCACAGCCAGGAGGTGGATGGATCTAAAATGTGAATTTGTGGCACAGTCTTTTTCCCATGATGCTTCAGAAAGTGGCACTATCAGAAATGAAAGCCAAAAAGGCAGAAAATTCCCACTCTGCTATCCCACATGCATATATCTTGCCTGATTTTTGATCAGTCATACCCACAAAGCAGTGAAAAATACTGTCATGGGAGGACCAGCCACCAACCTGCGTAGACTGGGATGAGCATCATGTTGCAGAAAGCAACCTGTTTGACCACAGTTGTGATGAAGAGGAAGAGCTAAAGTCATGCCCATTTATGCATCACATGTGCAGCTACCATTTGAAACAGCTGAAATCTCTGCTGGGGCCATTTAGCTTCTGGATGGCAATCCCTCCCTCAGATGTTCAGGCTGTTCTCCTGGTACCATAGCATTGCCCTGACCTCCAGAACCTGTGGTGGCCCAGTTGACAAGGGCTTAGGACATATCCTGTCAGCAGTAAGGGGAAAAATTGGACTGGAGAGTCCCTGTGCAGTCTGTAAATTGTGTTTTCATGTTAGAAATATTCTGGCATATTCTTGAGTTGGTCTCTAAATCCTTTCCAACACCTTCAGAAGCTCACTGGACTGAAAAAGCCTGCCGTATTTTGTCAGAAGAGTCCGTATTTGCTTCCTGCAGAAAAGTGATCTCTCTGCAGAGTGGGAGAGTCAAAAGCCATGCTTTCATATGCAGCTGCATTTATCCCATTCAAAAGGTTGATGTTCATCCTGAGCTTGTGTTGCTTGGTCATGATCTCTGCAGTTTTGCCTCAGCCAAGCAGTTTTGCACAGTGCTTGTCTTTAAGCACAGAACTAGTGCTTCTACTTGGAAACAGAAGTTGGAGAGAGTTATTAAATTATGAAAACAAGCCTTTGCCACAAATTTCCCTGTAATTTTCCTTTTTGTCACTCACATAACGGGTTTTTTCCATGTTTGAGCTCAGTGTGATATCACCAAGTTGCTTGTGATTTAAATAGAAGAAGCCAGCTGTCAGGAGTAATGCTTGCAGGTATTCCTTCTTTTCTTTATTTGCCTTACAGCAGTGCCTGCAGGCCAAAGCAAAGATTGTGCTGGCATCACCTGAATAGCTAGTTCCTGCCCCTCAAGTCTGTACAGATAAAGGAATTACCATTATCTTCATTGCACAAATAATAGCACAGAAAGATGAAGTGACTTGCCCATGGTCATGCTAGGAGTCTCTGGCAGAGCCGGAAAGCAGAGTATTGTTTCCTCTGGTCTGATGCTTTTATCCCAGTGCCATGCTTTTGTGTGACTAGCCACTTTGAGCAATTCAGATTTTTCTGTTGTTCTCCTGGCACAAACATGCCAGCTGGTAAATGGCACTATATATATGTCTCTTGGATCTCTGCCTTTCAAGATCCTTTTTACTTTTATCACTTTCCTTGTGATAGCCAGGTGTCTGTGTAGAGCCTTGTGTCTGGAAGGATCTCAGGATGTGCTCACCTAAGCTGCTTTAAAACCTCCACAAGCACAGATGCCACAGGTTCACTGGGTGATTTTTTCCCCCAGTGATTCATTATTTTTGTCCTTAGAAAGCTGTTCCTAAATTTAATACTGTGCTCGTCTTGCTCCAGAGACAGCACCCTTTTACTTATTCGGAGACTCATGTTCTCTTTTAGTCTCCTTTTCCCCAGGACAGAAGAGCCTCTGTTCATACCTTTCTTAACTTGTGGGTTTTCTCCAATTCCCTCTTGGATTCCCTAAAAATGCACTGTGTTTTTCCTGACATTCAAAATGGGGCACAATATGGAGCTCCCTCAAGTGCTTCCTCCTTCTGCCCAAGGACCTGATAAATTATTTTGCCTACTGGGAAGCCATGGGTTGAGGGCTTGCCGAAGCAAACAGCCCCAAGAAGGTGCATTCCATAGCAGAGCAGGGCATCAAGATGTACAGGAGGGTTTACTGAGCCAGGGATCCCCCGAGGATTGCCAAGACCTACCACAAGCCTATGGCTTGTACAAGAGCGGCTGATGAGAGGACAGGGCCAGGAGTACCCACTGCCAAAAAGAGCATCCCCAGGGAGAACGAGGGACCAGCAGGGGAAACAGGGCATGGCGTGACAGTTTGTGTGGGAGGGTGCACAGGGAGGTCACATTCCACTGACTTGAAGGGGAGAAGAAACTCGGTTCATCGCATTCCTACCAGTTGGATGTCAGAGCCAGCAAGAGAAGACCTCTGGGAAGACCTTACAGCACTGTCCAGGGCCTACAAGAACACTGAAGAGGGGCTTTTACAAGGGCCTGTAAGGATAGGACAAGGGGTAATGGCTTTAGACTACAAGAGAGTATATTCAGACTAGATACAAGGAAAGATTTTTTACGATGAGGGTGTTGAGTTGCTGGCACAGGCTGCCCAGAGAAGTTGTGGTTGAGACCTTCCTGGAAGTGTTCAAGGCCAGGCTGGATGAGGCTCCTGGGTAACGTGGTCTCGTGGAAGGTGTCCCTGCCCACGGCATCAGGTTTGGAACTGGATGATCTTTAAGGTCTCTTCCAACCTAGACCATTTTATGATTCTCTGAAGCTGCGTCTTCTTCCCTCCTTCCAAAGGGGCATGGCATGCTCCTATGTTTCACACTGCAAAGGTTATGCTTTAGGGGTAGGTGAAGGTACACAAATTTACCTTGATAGTATCAAGAGGTGTTTTCCCAAGCACCTGTAGTAAAACTTTGATTTGTGCTGACTTTCATAATTAGCTTCATCTTAATGCTTGAAACCTGAGATTTTAGGGCTAACAGTGGCCATGGTCATACTCAAGTGCCAAAACACTGAGCAGGATATCTGAGTTAGGAGTAAGGATGAGATCTGTTAGATTTCTCTCTATTAGTCTGCCATTTCCCTTAAAAACAGTAGGAGCCTGGGCAGCATTTGCTCTGATCCAGAAAAGCCACTGTCAGTCTAAAACCAAGGGTTTTATATAATCACAGGTACATAAACCTTTCCATTTCAGCTCTAGTAATTTTGAGATTTTACTAATCTAGGGGTTTGATCTAATATTACCTGTTCAATAGATTTTTATTTGTTTTTAAGAATTATATTTCCAGCCTTCTAGTCTTCATTGGGGAACTCACTTATGGAAGGGGTCTGGATTGTGGTTCTGCAAAGCTATGACCAGCTCAGGAACAAGTGGTGGGCTCATGCTTTTCTCCCATTTCTGAATGAGAGGTGAAGTAAGAACAGTGGTGGTATTCGAAGGGACCAAATACCACAGGGAATCCAAAACAAGCTACAGTAGGAGTTAAGGACTTCACCTATTCTTCCCTCTGACCTGCTGCACCTCCTCAGTATCTTCAAGTTGAAACATAAGGAATTAATTTGCCTGCCCCTGATTTCACTAGAGTGTTTAGTAATTTGGCTTTAATGTGAGAATTCATCAGCAAGACTGATTGCTGTATCATACAGAGTGGCAGACTTGGCAGAGAAGGAAATTGCCCACACAGTTTAAAAATGGTCCATGAATTTGCCGGGTTTAGAGTTTGATAGCAGCTGGAAAAAGGATGCAGCAGGTCATGTATGAAGAAAGGAGCCAATTTAGAAATTAAAAAGGTGAGATGGTAGGGACCAGGAATGCACATTTTACATTTTATTCAGTATCTGTGGTTTGGCTGTGTTTTGTTCTTAATGGCATGTGGTTTTTAAAAGGAAGTTTTTGCTTAAATGCAAATCAGATACTAGGTTACTAAAGATAGGAAAGGCACTCCTTGGTAAGTGTGGTGGAAGCTAGTCTGATTAATGTTGTCCCTAATGAGAATTCTACAGCAAAATGCTGAGCCCTGTGGCTATGATCCAGCAAAATGCTGACGGGAGTGGTAGCACTCATGCACTTAAAATTAAGTATTTTCCAAAAATGCTTTGATGGATCAGAGCTGGAGTCTTATCACCTTGCTAGGAGTGAATTTATGAGAGTCTTGTAAGTCAATAGTATTTATTCTTAGGCTTCACAACTAAACCACTAATGGAATAAAGGGAAATTACAGCATTTTTGTGGTGTGAAGAAATCTGGCTCTGGTCTTAACCACAAACTGTTCCCCAGCTTTCAGAAAAACTTACTACCTTGATTTCCAGAGGCTCTAGAAAAACAAAATCAGGTACCGGCATTCCCAGTGGATCTGCATCCTATAGGAAGATGTTTCTTCATGACTCTCCTCCCTGCTCCAACAAATATTTGTCTCAGATACGTGTTGGCCTTGGGTGCAAGTAACTGCTAGGGACATCAGGGAGGCTTCTTTTTCCTGAGTCCAGGCAAACTGTGATGCCTTAATGTCTCCCTCTCCCTTCTGAGGATCGTGATAAATTGCAGCTTAATAGGAACTGCCTGTGTGGGACACAGGGCTGATGCTGCTGTAAATACAAATGTATGTATGTTAGGCCTGGCAATTGAAAAAAATGTTTCCCAAATAATGAGCTATGGTCAGGGCCAGTCTTGCCAGGCCAATTTTTTAAATTATTTTTTTCTGAATAGCCTGCAGCTGTATGAAGGGGACTTTGCACCCTGCAAAATACAGGTGAGTGTTTGCAAGCCTTCGGGTTTCAAGAGAAAATAATTACCTTGATGGATGTTACAGATCATGGTGCTCTTTGTAGCCTTCATTATACAGAGTCCTTAAAATTCCTTAAAACTGTTGTATACCAATATTCCTGATAAGGCACTGAATGTGTTTGTTGATGAACAAGCTGGAGGTAATACTTCCCCTCCCTTGAGAAGAGTGTGCTCAATATTATACAATTTTGTCTTGTGATATCTGGTCATGTTTTCCTCAGGCCTCATGCCTGCAAGTTTTGTGAATCTGCAGGCAGCTTCCATTATTTAAGAGTACACGTCCCTCATCCGTGATTGGCAGGAGCCGAGAGCGTGTCTGTGCAACTCTGTAAACAGAAGGCAAATGGCAAGAATCCAATTTATTTTTTGAAACCATGTGTTTTTAAGAGCCTTGCCAAAGGTTATGTGTTTCTTTGAGATGGTGGTGATATATGATAGGTTTCATTAAATATTCTGGTTCTGTTCTATGTGGGGTGGCATGCACATGAGGAATGACAAGGCAGCCTTAGCCTGAAGGCTCTGTAGTTTAATGCCTAGATTTTGTGGTGTCTTTAGGCTCTGCTTGTAATCCTGTTGCAGTGTTAATACGTGGTAGCCCTGACACAAAGTAACTTCCTTATGGTAGGTGTTTTTTAGAAATCATTTGCTTGCTTTGTGGCGCAAGAAGTGAATTTTGGAAACTTCCATGTAGTCAGCAGGAGGGCATAGAGAAAGCAGTACCAGAGGTGAGATGTTGCTACGCCTTCCTGGATTGCCTCCGCAAAGGCAGGCACTTCAGTGAGCCTTAGCAATATTTTGTTAAGGCAAAGTATTTTGTGAGTGGCAAAGCTTTCATTGGTTGTATCCACTGTCCTTCAAGGAATATGTGTTGAATCTTTCTGTCTCACAATTAATAACATATTTTTGATTAAGAGGAAAAGACTGCATGCAAACATTTAAAGCTATGCATTTGTTTCCATAATTTATACGTCAATAATCAGTACTTGGTCTAAATAACAAACTACATTTTACAGATACCTTTTTATAACACAAACTATTGCAGGGAGGATTTCAGCAGTGACTTTTCACATGCAACAAGGTATTTGTTGCTATTTGTTCTTGTTATACCATTTTACAGGAGTAGCTAAATATCATTGAGTGTTCATCTGAAGATTTACCGTAAGAAGCAGTAGGTCCTTATGGGTGGGCCAGTTGATGTTAGCTTGTTGCTGTGGAACAAGATTCTTGGTTTCCTCTATTTTTTCTCTTTGCTGCTTCTCTTGCAAGCTCCTTTAGGAGATACTCAGAGAAAAGAAAGCCTTGAATTATGTGAATTTAGTGCGCGCACACCTCTCCTTCCCCTAAACACACTGGAATTACTGCAAGAACAGAGTATTGGGGCACAGTAAATCTGGAGGCCTTAGACCACATTGGTGCATGGCCAGGGAGATCTCCTGAGCTGTTACAGAGATCAGAAGTAAGAGAGGAACCATCATCCCTGTGCTAATGCAAATTACATGCAGATTGCTTCTGCTATTTCTTTAATGTGAATATGAATTGAAGGGGTTTTTTCTGGTCTGTGTCTACGAACACAAGAGCACTTCTCTGTAGTGGGAGTGCCGGTAATTAAAAGCATTGGGTTAGTAGTGTCCACAAAACCACAGCATCCATGCTGCTCTCTTTGCCTTTAGCAAAGGTAATTTTCTGGTATCTTGGGTCCAAGGATTAGAAGCCTAGAGAGAAGTTATCTGAGGACAGCTTTGTCAAAGAGAGAACAGGCTCTTCAACACAATTAGGCACCAATTTGGGTTTCACTTTTCAGGAACCCAACCTTCTGTCCAGCTAGGAGGCAACAAGGTCTTGGGAGCACTTTGGCCGTGACCAGCTTGGGTGCCAAGTCATGTCCTGGTATCGAGCTTAAGGAGCTGTGTTGAATCTTATAGGAACCACCTGTGGGAGCCACCTGAAAGATCACCCTTTTTCAAATGAGATAGATATGGTTGTTTGGGTTAGCCATGGATTCATGTTACAAAAATGGGGCCCTGCCTTCTGTCAAGGCCACGGAATGCTTCAGTTGGGTTCCTCTCTCTTGTTTGACGGGTTTTCTTTCAAGGTAGTGATCAGGGCATCTCTGGTTTCAGAGGCATTCAAAATGGTGGTAGGTAACAGATTGCAGTGACATCTAAGACCTGGCACCTCGGGTTCATCTTGGGACGTAGAAGATGTGAAGAAATACATTCATTGCCAAAGCAATTTGAAGATTGTGTTCTCATTTTGATATTTGATGTGTGAAAAGGACTGATACCAAGTCCCCATCTACACAAGATACCTTGAAGAGTCACTGAAAAGAAGATGGTCTCCATATACAAACAATGCTTTAGGATTTGGCTCCTATTTTGCAAGGTGTTTGGATTTAATCTAATCCTGGGGCTAAAATTTACCTCCTTGCATTATTTAGGACCTGTGCATGGTTGAAGTCCCATGAAAGATCTCAGACAGACCAGAAATGGCATTTAATGCTACTTAGTACAAGGACCTTTCATTCCCTGGGACTCAGTTTTCAGAAACATTTGCAAGCACCTGCAAACTTGGGGCCCGGCCTGTTTGCCTAACTAGCCAGGCATCGTTTGCGACTATTGGTTCTCAAAGGACAAAGAGTTTTGAAACCCATTATCAGGCAAACTTGAGTACCCTTTGGGATATGAAAAACTGCAGCACAAAAATCAAGTTATGACTTAAATCCTAGGTTCTGACCCAGGTGTAATATTCACAGTAAAAGTACCCTTAAGGGAGCCACTGGGTGTTAAGCTTCTCTACAACTTCCTCTACAGAAATGCAAAGCGGTAATACAGTGAAGGCTTCTTTTTTTCCCTACTCCAAACAGTGTTTCTATTTTAACTAACATGTCTCTATTTTATTAAATTAACCTACTGCTTGAAGCCACCTGCAATTTCACAATGCCTTTAGCGTGAGTTGGTGAATAAGGCAAGTTTTGCTTCAAACTCTGAAGTCACCAAAGGCCTGAGAAGAAGAAATTAGAAACTGAGTGAAAAATTACAATATACCAGGCTTTTGAAGTGAAACCAGAGTACTTATCTTGTGGTTATTCTTCTAATACAGGTTTTATTTTCTTCAGTTATACTTGATTTTATTAAGTGCATTAATTATAACGTAACTGTTTGGTTATATTATAACAGGTAAAGGTTATGGCTTTGGGACTGAGTGAGATGGGGAGCCATTAGCTGTTGTTTCTGACAGAGTGAAAAATACTAAGGCAAAAGTAATTGGCCTGGTGAGAGCATTAGATAGACCATGAAAAGTAGAAACTGGGTTATTTCTTTTGTCTTGGTACAGTGGTTGTTCACCTGATTAAATTAGTTTCTCTTAAAATATAATTAGCATTTTATCCCACTAAGCATTATTGTATGTTAGATGTTAGTGGGACACAGCACAGTATGTTGTAAACATGGCCTTTGGTGCCTAGATGGCTAATTCAGTGCTAATGTCATTATCAAAGGTTGCAGAGGAACAATGTCCTAAAATGCCTGTTCCTCGTGAAATCATCTCCTGTACTTATTCAGATGTGACTAATGATGTGTCTTCTGCAGAAACTTTAATTTATTTATTTGGTATGTCCCTTTATTCTTCTTAAGAAATGTTAGAAACAGAACCAAAAAAAAAAAAAAGAATCAGTTTTCTATGCTTTTCTTTGCTTCCTGATTAATTTTTGGTCTCAGGAAAGCAAAAATGTACATTGGCAATTTCACACCTTGTTACATCTTCTGTTTGCTTTCATCACATGCATGGCTGTTTTCATAAATGGCAAACATAAACATAAATGATGTAATATCCCTCTTTGATCTTGACTATGTGGCTGAGAAATTAATGCATCTATGCAGAACATGAACAATTCACCATATACATCCACCCTTTGTTGTGTCAAGCCAGGGACTTGAACAAGACTTGTGTCTGCTTACATAAGAAACATGAGCTATTACAGCTTTATATATCTTAACTCTTACGTGATTTTTTTTTTACCTGTTGTACTCCAAATGGAAGGGCTCTG
>WEIT01003878.1:517332-544385 GCA_013389985.1 Dryoscopus gambensis
AGGGAAAGATTTTGCGGCAGAGTTTGGGAGCACTTGCACTGTTTTCTTGGCTGTAAAGTGCTTGTGAGCCTCAGTCCTATAAACACTTCAGGAAACCTCAATAAAGTGGATGAAAAATCCATTATTTGATCAGGTGATTTTGATACTGGGAATTGCATGGTTTTCACCTTCCCGAGAGGCATTCAGTACCGGGGAGGGCTGAGGTCTCCCCTCACTGCTCTTCTCAAGTTTGCTTTTGCTAACAGGAGTTTAAAACAGTTTAATGCTCAACGCTGATGTTCTCTATCCTGCAAGACCTCTGTAAGCACGGGATAGGTGTTGCAGGGATTTGAGGGCATTGGAGATCAGTCCCAGAGGGCATAGGTCCCTTTTTCTAAATACTTTGGTGGTTCCTCCCTGTACATGTAGCATCTCAGTGGCCTGCAATAAGCAATCAGTATCATGTATTTAACAAGGACTGTGCAGTCTCCTTTTACTTGGCACCATCACCACGCAGTGTTTTCCAATGCCCCTGAAAACTGTGTAGCTTGCATTGGAGCTCACTACTCGTTCTATCTTCTCTGAGCTAACATGTCTGGCCACACACATGTGCACAGATCATGTATCTCATATGTACAACTCAGCTCATCATGCACAGGCATGCACAGTGCATATTTAGGCACCTGGACTGATTAGTGGAAATGCCTTTACCAGATTAGCAGTTTGTATTTAGGCTGTTATTTGCCTACATGTAGCCCAAAAACTTGTAGAGGACGTCAGCCAGGGAGGGGTAAGGTGACTTTTGCAGATGAAAAATGGTTGGTGATCACCATGCAGTGCCTGCATAAATGATATGTTCATCATTCAAGTCAAGGTGGTGGATGCACAGTTAAAAAGCAAACACTGTCTGTGCAGCTTGATGCCAGCTCTCCAGCAGAAAACAGTATGGAAATAGCCAACACCTTTCAGGATCCTGCAAGAGCCAAGTGGGGAAAGTAAACAGGAGTGTAAAAAACCAGGGCTGAAGCAAGAGTGAGATGTGGGAACTTGCTATAAGAGAGAAATCTTGCTGCTAGCCTTCAGTCCAAGAATAATTGTTTGGAGCTCTTTCCTTACTTTTTGGCTTAAAATCAGACCCAGAAAAATTAAATTTTTTGTTGTCTTTATTTTACTTAATGGGTTGGGTTTTTTTAATAGTGTTAAGATGATTAGCTAGTCCTGCATATAGAAGAAATTTTTTATAGTTCCAAATACATTTTGGAAGATAAAATGTGGTTATTTCCTGCTGCTCTTTGCACTCCATTTCCCATATGGCCACAAAAGTCTTTGCCATGGGTCTCTTCAGGCTCCTTGTCATCCTTGCAGGAGCTGGCCTGTGTGGAGGGTAAGTTCAAGTCCCTCATCCAGGCACGGCCTGTTTTTATCTCTGGAGAAGCTGCTCTTGGCCCTGCAAATGGGAGACTATGAATTTCTTCTATCCCCTTTTTCTTTTCACTCAGTGTTGTTTCCTAATCACTGGCATGAAATACCTGGGGTGTTAGGGTTGCATTGCCCGTAGCAACTTTTGCTAGAGAGCTGGCAGGGGTGGCAGCAACCACAACTGAAAAAGTCTCTGCAGACATCGGACTGAATACAAAGGATCAAGCCTGTTTCTGATGCACGTGTGTGCTGCAAAGGGCAGATAACCTTTCAGGGCTGCATCTTAAAATAATGAGCAGAGCTGGTATAGCTGCTCTCATGCTGTGGCTTCCCCAAGCACACTGCGAACTTCCAAACTGTGATTGCCATTAAAATCTTTTGCCATTTGCAAGGAATTAGCATCACTATGTGAGCTGTAACACCCCAGTGATATTTATGGAGAGCAATTGAATTATAAAGGTTGTAATATTCCTTGTTTCTGGAAGAAGAGGGGGTGCTGAAAGATGCCTAGGCTTAAACTACTTAAAATCCAAAAATAGATACGGAGCCCATGTAATCTAAGGTCTTCTGAAAAATACATGCCTTGAAAGCAGGTGAAAGAAAGCAAAACATAATCAATATGTAATCCTGACAACACAGGCCCCTGACACATTTGAAAAGGGAAGATGTGGGGTTGAGGTGTTTGAAAAGTGCTTGAAAAGACAGGGTTGATGTGTAAGCTGTGATAGTAGTGCGTGTTATTACTTTGCTTGGCGGTCATGCTACTGAAAATCTGTGCAAGTCCAGTTGTTAAAAATGGGCAAATACCACCAAGGTAAAAACAGATCCCACTGATCTGCTGTAGCTAAGGATTGCCTTGCGTTTGAGGATGCACTGATGAGTTTGACTTTGGCTGAGGCAGACCATCTTTACTAACAGTGGTTTTCGTCTGTTCTGTTTTTCTCCTGTCTTGCAGCACCTTCTCCAGTCAGTAGTGTGAAAAAAGGAAAGATAACTAAAAATAGCATCTCCCTTTCCTGGCAGGAGCCAGATCGACCCAACGGCATCATCCTGGAATACGAAATCAAATATTTTGAAAAGGTGTGATGGACTGATTGCTGAGCTTCCCAAGTACCTTCTCTTTATTGTTTTCTTCTTTTAGTCATAATTATTTGAGTCATGGAAGGGAATGGAGATATTTTATGCATAAATCAATGTCAGATTGATTTTGCAGTAAATGATTAGGAAGACTTGAAATCAGAGTGTTGTTTTCCATTAGTGTGGCACTTCTCCTGAACAAATACATTTAATCTGCGTGTCAGATTCCTCTCCGGCCTTATCACATTAAGATAGAGCCTGCTCATTTGTTAAAAATAGAAGGGGTTGGGGACTGAGCATCTGTCTCCTCCCAGAAACATCAAGCAGTCCCTTGCCTTTGGTGTTTCAATTTCTCACTTGATTTTCCATCCACTGTGAAGGAAGAGGAGAAGGGAGTTGTGGAGAGATTGTATGTGCTCTGATATGAAGAAGGGCATCCTGGCTTAAAAACTTGCCTGAGTTTTCCAGCTCTTGCTCTCTATTTAAATGAAAGCAGTCTCCCCACAAGACTTGCCTCTCCTAGTCTTCATTTCAAATGGTGACTTGTTCTCTTCCTGCAAAATTAATGTGGTTTAAATGAAAATCATTACAAATGCACTTCATCAAAGTATTATATTTCGAGTGATACGGCCTTAAATCTCTGGCAGTCTTAGAATTCCAAAAATCAGATTTTCAGGATTTGACTGAATAGCAATTTTTTTGCCTTAGCTGGAATTGTAAGGTTTTCTTTTTTCCTCCAAAACATCCAGGCTTTCTACATGAAAATGAGAGGAAAATAATGAAATTGAGTCACAATTCACTTTTTTAGGGGGATCGAATTTCTATTTTAAGGAAGATTCTCCCTTAGCTCTGTCTGTGACCCAGGTAAAATCACTAAACATGGACCAGGACTAGATCCTTACTCCTCTTTTCTTTCTCTGACCCTGGGAAGGACCTGCTCAAGCAGTCCATGCAAACAGGGGAAAGAATTTCATAAAGCTTCACCATCAAAATAAAATCAACATTAGTTTTGCAGATGAGGGAGCTTATGAAATATCACTAGATATATGAGTGACTTAAACAGGGCTGATGTTTTCAAGAAGATTAAAGTACACAGCAAGAATCAGTATATTTTTTTGCTGGAAATACTAATTATTTTATTAACTTGTTTGAATGACTGTTGGGGTACATTGAGTCCTTACTGTGGAGTGGCTTGGGAAGAATAGCTTTTAGAAACCAAAAAAATGTGAAGCAAATAATTAAAGTGAAAAAGTTTATATATTCCTTCATTTTCCTTAGTTTGTTTTCAAAGAAATTGGCAGGAGAGGGAGATTAAAATGTTGTGTTTGTAGTCTAGAACTAGTCTCAAATAGCGTCAGCAAATAGTTCTTCAAGAGTGAGTCCTTTTTGGAGAGGTAGCTCCAGCCAGTCCAGGTTTATGCTGTCTTGATTTATTTCCCTCAGGCTAATAGTGAAGCTTAGTGTTTTCCATAGAAAAAGCTCAAGAGTCCAAGAGTTTGCAGAAGCCAGCGGTGTATTGAAAAGTTAATTGGCTGACATACAAGCAAAGATGTGACCTAATATTTACTTACTGCTTTTTAACCAGTTGTTGAGATAGGTTTGGGATATTGCCCTTAATCCTTTTTGTTTGTTGCTACTATAGTTTATAATTTATATTCTCTTACTTATCAGCCCTTTGTAAGGGTAAATTCACAGCATTTATTTCCAAGGGACAAGAATGATTTATATTAAGTGTTTGGGAAAACTGAGTTTTGTCAGATTGCATTCCTGTAAGAGGGATCACTCCTTAATAAGAAAAAAAGGGCACATATATATATATATATGTGTGTGTGTGTGTGTGTGTGTTTATCTTTACACATTTCTCCAAAACAGGCTTCAGTTGAGAAATTTTGTAATCTTACATTTAGAAATTCCCAGCACCTTAGCCAGGCATATTGCTGTCTATGGGAAGCAGGCCATTAAATTAAAAAGAAAAATAAGTTTAGATTGTAACAGCTATCCAGAAATCTTGGTAAGGAACTACTAAAAACTTTGGTTTAACTCGTAATAATTTGGATCTGAGGGGATATGGTGAATAAAAAGCAGTTTCCAAAATAGTAGACCTTAATTTATGAGCTCTTGTCTAGGTTATGTGTTACAGTAAATAATTCTAAGAGTAATTACTTAGCATTTCAGCAAAATTTTAATCAAAGAACTGGAACTGTTTCACATTAGAAACTGATGTAGATGAAGATTTATTTCAGCAATTTTTCTTCAAGTTCATTGCTTCAGAGTGCAAAACCAAGGTATTTTCCTGGAGTTTTGGTTTATTATTCCCTTCCCAAGGTCTAATTCAAGATTCTAGAAATGCAAGCATAAAGTTGTACAATGTGTTATATATTATTCTCTTTTAGACCTATTTACATTACTGGGAAGCCATTTTGGTGTAAATCAAAATCCTTTTTTAAGGCGACGGGACTTGTTTTATCTTCCCTGTGCCTTGGGATCGATCTTTGTATGATAAACCTTTCCATTGCTCCAGGCCATGTACGTCCCGAGCAGTGGAGAGCTGCTTCTACTGCAGATGGCAGGCCTCCTAGAATCATTGATTATAAAAGAGAAAATCAGATCTCACATTTTGTATTGCAGAAAGGACCTTCAGAGAGAGGTTTTTTGAGGAAGAAATCCTCAAAAATGCATACTTCAGTCATCTTTCGTAATGTTGCTCTGGGGGTTGTTAAGAGTCTGTCTTCTCTGAGCGCCAGTCTTTGTGTGTTTGAACTTTGTGGTTTTTGGGGGGGTGTTGGGAAAAGGACCAGGAGACGAGCTACACCATCATCAAATCCAAAGAGACAGCGATTACGGCAGATGGCTTGAAGCCAGGCTCAGCGTACGTCTTCCAGATCCGAGCCCGGACAGCTGCCGGCTATGGGGGCTTCAGCCGAAGATTCGAGTTCGAAACCAGCCCAGTGTGTAAGTCTTTTTAATTACTGTCAGCCCCTGTCTCTGCAGCACTTACCAGATACAAGTCAGGGGATCGATATCTTTGCAGAGAGCTCTTCCTTTTATTGGCTTCATCCCTTGACTTCGGAAACAACAGGCACATCATGACTCTGCACTTCACATATCTGTCCTTTGCTTCCTCAGCCCACAAGGCAGGAGATCTTCAGGCTTCAGAAATTCATGGCATTCCCTGCTTAGAAAAATCCTGTGTTTACAGGAGCTGGTGTAAGAGATTCTGTACTCTCAGGAGGGACAGAGGGGGTGGGACCTGCTCCTCCACACCTCATAACGGCTGTCTGCAGAGGCTTCTAGGCTCTCTTAAATTTCTGCATCTGGGAGGAAAAACTCTGAAATGGTGCCTCTCTGCAAGGGGAAGAGTTGAAATAGCATTAGGTTTTTTTGTGTCTTTTGGTGAAAGTTCCTGTCAAGTTAAAAGATGGTTTCTGTTGGCTGCCAATGCCACAGTCTCAAGAAAAGGAGGTTGACTTGTCATCAGAAATGGAAAAAAATGTGCACTGCAGGTGCAGGACTTCTTCTTGGCCTGTTACATTTGTGGGCTTTTAAATTTTCTTAATCTTTTTTTTTTTTTTTAATGAATCTGATTATCCAGGGCTGGATTCTGGAACAGATTCTGTGGTAGGGTGAAGTGAGGCACACAGAGGCTCAGCTGCTCTTTCTTCTGTGTTCAGGCACAGCTGTGGGGAAATTCTTTTTGTCCCAAATACCAAATTTTGCCAAGGTGTCAAATATAATTTTGTCCACCAGAAAATATGTCTTCTCTCTTTTAGTTTGTACAGCTGTCATTCATTAATTTTTTATACTGTTTGCATGGAAGAGGAATTTTATGGTGGAAATACTCTAATCATTCCTGTGGGAAAGAGACTGTTTTCTGTGTTTTCCTTGGAAACTTAAATTCATCAATACTTTAATTACTGTTACTCCGGTTTCTTTAAAATTCATCGTCTTTGAGGAGAAGATGCCAAGTTGTCTTTTCAATGCATGTTACCTTTGAAGTCATAATAGATTTTCAAGGAATCATTATACATGTGCTGATGTAGCTGTGGAGCCAGTGATTAAGCTAATACAGTGAAAATTGCATCACAATGCAAACATTAATGCAATAAGGACAGTCTATTTAATGTGTTTCTTATCGTATTAAACATTAATTGTGCCCTATAAGTAGCAACCAAATCATGTTATGCCAAAAAATTATTCTCTATAGTTTTTCTCAGTTGGAAAGTTTCTAGCTTAGAGTTGTTTGAGTAATAGTGTTCTGGTCTGTTAATAAGTAACACATGAAATAAGTGCACATTTGATCTATTACCTCTGATCCTGGTCCAAAAGTAATGGCACTTCCATAAAACCCATCATGTAAGTATCTGTGTTAATCAGGACTTTTGGAGGACATCACGTGGAAATATTTTTAAACGCTAGAAATTCTGCGGGTCATTTAGTCATACCCACATCCCAGTCTTTTCCAAATTTTAAAGGCGGAGGAGTAGGTACTTCTCTGGTATGAAGGAGTTGCTGGCATAGTCAGAGGAATACCTATTGCATGGTCCCCAGTCTGGGAACTGGGAATTGTTCGTCTGTTGGACTCAAGCTCTGGCTGAGGCCAGACTTAACCAGATACTTAAACACTTGATAGCCTTGAAATACAATGTAAGCCTCAGTATCTGCAAAATGCAGCTCTGTTTGACATTTAAAACCTTATAAAAAGCATTTTTTTTTCCCCAAAGCCCTGTATAAAGCCAATATTAGTGTCAGGAGTGTGACCAGACTCCCACTGCTTTCCTGCACATCCTGGAGATTTTGAAAGCAAGCACAGATCGAAGTCTCACTGCTACATCAGAGCACAGATCTGAACTTCTTGTTAGAGCCAAAGCAAATGAATTTTATTCAAGCACAGATGAAAACCTTTCAGTGGCTGTTCTGAGAAACAGAAACACGCTCCAAGTAGTTTGGACCAAACAACAGGTTTTGTTTCCAGTTTGCAAGGTTTCTGTAGTTATCTTTAATACATTTGGAGGAGTTATACAACAACAGCCTGAGAAATGCAATGGAGGAAAGCTATAACCTGTTTTGGACTTCCCTCTTTTTCCAGATTTTGGGAATTTTTGCCTACTGCTCCTTGCTTGTGCAATTCTGCAAAGCACCATGAAGCAGCCAGGGCTTCGATTTTCAGTGAATTTTTTTTGTTTGAGTGGAAGCTGTTGCTGGGTGTATCCACTTGTTGCTTCCTCCTTTTCAAAAGCCACCGAGTTTGTCTAGCCCCAAAAACTAACCTTGCCAAGAGCTGGGTTTTGGCTGGATTAGTGAGCTACTCCAGCTGATCTGCTGGGCAGGAGTAGGAACATACTACCAAGCTAAAAAGGGGTAATGCAGGTGTGTGGCCCCTTGACTTTGAATGGCAGCAAGTCCCAGCTTGGCTTATGAATTCAGGTTTTTCATCTTCCGTAGATCACAGGGGAGCTTACCTGCTTTCCCCATCCCTTGAGCTGTGCAAAAAACCACAAAAAAATCACTGCTTAATGTTCTCCTTTAAATGTTTTTCATTATTTTGTCAAGAAAGCAATAAAACGCCATCTTAAGGAGCCCCCATAAGTTTGTGAGGCTAATAAAATCTCTGGGTGATGGCAGGGGTTTGGAGCAGTTAACATTAAGCATTTAATGTATCGGGACCAGTCCTTCTGAAATCACTCACGCTGCTGCAGCAGGTCCACCCCGCTCGCCGTTAAGCACCGGAGAGCTCCTGTATGAAGAGCTACTTGAAGCCCAGTGCAGATC
Source organism: Dryoscopus gambensis (assembly GCA_013389985.1). NCBI lineage: Eukaryota > Metazoa > Chordata > Aves > Passeriformes > Malaconotidae > Dryoscopus > Dryoscopus gambensis. Next base: position 525,577 of record WEIT01003878.1, read on the forward strand.
AATGTTTAATGCCATACCTTTCTGTCTTTCTTTTCCTTTAACAATTAATATGGGACCATATTCAGTTATTTTATAGCCTTCATAACATTAATCCGGTGCTAAGGACCCTTTTTTAGTTCAATCATTTAGTTAAAGGCTTCTTCAGTACGCAATCAATTCCTGCTGCTCTCTGGGGTGGATGAAGCTTCATCGTGGGCTGGCACAAGGTTAAGAGCTATAATGAGGTTTTCCCCCACAGAGCAGTGGTGCCTGTGCCAGGGAGCTGGTTTTGCAGGGAGGATGTGAGATTTGTACCCTGGGGTGGTTATATACGTGCAGCTAAATAAGCTGGCAGCGAAGAGGGAAAGGTGAGGGGACTTTGGTTTCTGCTTGGGGAACCCCACATACAAACCCCTGGGAGAGATGAGCTCCTTCTCCTGCCCATGTAGGGCAGATAAACAAGATACAAGTGGTATTAGCATTTCCATTTTACAGCCTACAGGAGCTTGCTCGCTTGCTCTTACTTGACCTGTGTCAAAACTCAGTTCTCTGAGATGCTCTAAGAACTCAGTTCTCTGCTGATGCAGAAATCAGCATTTCTGACCTTTCTGCTGGCATCTTTATCACCGGATCAGTCTCCTGCCTTTTGGGCTCCTTACAAGGCACAGGCTGGAAGAGTTTTGCTTCCCTGAATTTTGGCCAATTAAAAAACCAACCAGTGTATGTGTCTTAGCAAATTCCTGTTTTACAGAGTGCACCTTATGGCCACGTGATAGAGATGCCACAAGGAGTTTATAATTGCTTATAGCTTCTTGAAGTACAGGTAATGCTTTTTATCTTGTAGATTTTGCTTATGTCTGTTAGCAGTAACATTCCATAAATGTTCTCTCTGCCTGTTGAGTTTTCATCCAAATGAGAGCGTGTTGGATTTTCATCTTTTATCTCTGATTTCTAATGCAGCTAACTCAGGGAGAAAAACTCGAGTTCACAAACTCAAAGGCTGCATTCTGCAACACTTTGATTTCTGAATTCAGCAACGAAATGCAATCTTGTTGGGTTTTTGGCTTGGTGTTGCATGTGGTTTTGTTTCCTTCCCACTCATATCCCTTCCAAACTAGAAACAGACAGCAAAGGGGGAAAACACAAACCGTAAAAGAAGAAATGAACTGGTAAGACTTGAAACCTTGCTGGCAGCCTCACTAGAAAGACTCATATGAGTGCTGACTGTCATTTTAACCCTAATCTCCATTTTCTGTTTCTCATCTCAGCAGTAGCTGCATCCAGCGACCAGAGCCAGATTCCTATAATTGTTGTGTCTGTAACAGTGGGAGTCATTCTGCTGGCTGTTGTTATCGGTTTCCTTCTCAGCGGAAGGTAAGAGAAGAAGCTGTGTGTTTATACTTCTTCAACTTCTGTAATAACTTTTATCTGACCAGCTGATTAGTGCGATTTAGGCAAAAGCAGCATGTGAACAAAGCTGTCAAGCGGTAGCACTGTAAGACAGCACGAGGGTGGGCTGATTGATCTGTTTGGACAAGCAGGAATGACAAAGGCACTCTCACAGATGTAGTTCACTTCCCAGTGATTTTCATCTGTGTGTAGGCTGGCCCTGATTATGTGACTTGATTCTCACGGGAGTGTTTTCACATTCCTTTAAAAATAAGCAGAACATGTTATTCCAGGTAAAATATCTTTGGCCCCATATGTTTGCACTCAGAGCTTGGAGTGGACTTTGCTCACGGAGAAAACTTGACTACAGGAAAAGACTTGCAAAGAAAATGAGAATAAACCCACCAAAATGGCCAAATGCCCCTCATTTTGGTCAGATCTGGATTTCATTTTTCACGTATAGGATACTAATGTGTTCCCCAAGTGTGAGTAAATTATACAGAGAGCTTCTCCCACAAAGGAAGACACTCTGCTTCAAACCATCCCATTGACTTCTCATGTGCTTAAACATAGGCAAGTGATGAAAGCATGGACTATACCATCTTTGACAACTAATGGAAGTTGATGGAATTTTTTGATGAACAAGAAATGGTGGTACTGGGGAAAAATCTGGCTTGTATCGGGATAAGTTTGTACTGCAACATTAAATTTCTTTGGCAGCCAGCATGGAAGGCACTTTTTTTCATATTCCACATGTATATTAGTACATTTTTTTAGTGACAATAGTCAAACGATGTAACATCCTTCATGCAAAGCAATGTGAAGTACGTCTACTGATAAGGCTGAATTTTTTCCAGTGCAAAGTAAACATTTAGGCTTCTAAGGTACCCATCAGCCCACAGTTGCTTTTATGTTACAGGTCTGTCTTAAGCTCAGGTCTAGCAAAGTGGCTGTAAATTACAGGATAATGTAAGCATTAAGAGATGTTACAGATGCAGAGGAACTGCACTGAATTTGTTGGTTGAGGGTCTTATTTCCCAGAGGAGGTAAGGTATCAGTCTGCAAATGCAGAGCAGTGAAATCCTGCCAGGCTGAGCAGCTCAGTCCCCAGGCATACGGCAACCGTGGAAGGACATGGACACAGTTATTTCTTGTCTTGAAAGGTAAGTGTGCTGCCAGACTCATCTCCACTCAAGGTCAGAGACTGACAGTCTCTTCCAGCTCAGCTGTTCAAGCTCCTGTTGTCTGCTTTGAGTGACTTGTTTGCCTTAAAAATGGAAAAGTAAATACTCCTGTCTGCATGAGAAGCATGCAGCAGCAGAGAGGAGTGGGGGGGTGAGTAAACGGCTACAGTCAATTCACACCAGGGCCTACAGGAAAGTTGTGGCCAAAAGACTTGGCTCTGAACACTCTAGACAGGAGTTCAAGTCTTTCCTTAAAGACTAGAGGTTTTGATTGAAATTCCTCTTCAATCAGAGCAGGTGGATGTGGACCTTGGCTTCCCCCAGCCTGGATGTGTGCTTGTATTGGTGCAAACAGGAGAATGCACGCGTGACCATAGGGAAGCTGTGGATTCCACCTGGCACCTCTGCAAGGAAGAGTCTGGAGGGTGAATGACAGGTGGAGGAACGTATATCCGTCTGTGGCTGTAGGGAATCACAATTGTGTGGCTGACAGTAGCTCTTACTCTTTCCACAGTTGCTGGCAAGCACTCAGTACCCCACTGAGGAGGAGGTACCCTTGCAGGTCTCCTTTTCACTGCCACTCTCTCTAGTCTCAGCAAGCAGTTGCAAATCCTGAGCCATTTGTCAGCCGTTCTCGTTAGTTACATCCTTCTGTCCTTTTGCCTAATGTGCTTTCCAGGATGTGCTTCCTCTTAGCCCTTTATCTCTTGGCATGCTTATAAAAGCCCTTGTGTCCTTTGGCTAGAGTTTTATTGCTGCCTCCACTGCTACCTTAATCCTCCTACCTTGTGCTCACACCTCCCTCTGTTGACCCCAGGGCAGCTGCAGGTTCCAGGGACCTTCTCCGTGGTGGCACGATGGATGTCTGGGAAGGGGAGGACCAGGGAGCTGAGCTTTTCATCCATTTTTATCTTTTCAACCCTTCCCCTAACCGAAAAGACCGCAATTCCTCAGCTGGAGCTGGTGGAGAAGCCTCCAAGTTTGGGTCCATTATTAGAAAATTGACTTCAAAACCGCAGAGCTTCTCAGCCAATTTGAGTTCCCATGAATTTTAAAGCCCATCTAGTACATTGAGTGACTCATGAGAACAGCAGAATAAACCCCAAAAATCCAGAAAGATGACAGACAATTTGAAATTAAACAAAGCAGAACAAAGAAATTGCTCTGGTTTGGAAGAAAGCAGAGATGCCAGTGAGATGTGTCACTCATGCTGCTTTGCCTTGGATATGGATTCAAGACAATTTGTGAAGTTACTCTCCTGCTGTGACAGCAGGGACAGCAAACGTGTTCCAAGTCATGGGATAATCCCTTTCTGAAGCAGTTAACCTGTTTCTGGAAGATGTTTTCCTATACCTCGAGTGGTTATGTTGTTCCGGTGCCTGAGTCCAGGGGGTTGCATTTTCTTTCCTGATTCTTTCCTGTATTTGCTATTACAAAACCAGCTATTTTGAGCTCCAGCTGGAATCACTACTGCTTGCCACACCAAGCAAGCTGTGCAAAGCTCAGGCTCTGTATTTTCTGTTGATGTGAGAGAGCAGCTACTGCTCAGCAGCAGAGCTAAGGAGAAAAACCCTCTTGTTTCTGCAGCACTGAGGATGTAGCCTGGCCAGCTCCTGCAGATAGGCTACTCCGTGCTGGCTGCAGGCTGCTCCTGGGTCCCTGAGAGGCCCACGATGCCTTGGGATAGTCCTCCCTAGGATGCTGTATGGCACCTCTTTGCAGCTATCCTCCCAAGTCCCAGGCTGCAGTGAGCCGAGGCTTGAGAGCAGATCTGCAGTGCAAAGTGAATGTCATCCTGCTCTTGGCAGTTCTGAAAGTAGTTTGAATTCATAGGGCTGAGGAGTTCGCTGGAGTCTGCAGGCTCTTTATTTTTTGCTAGGTTCCTAAAGGCAGAACCACACCTCTTCCCCTTTTTTTGCTTTCAAGTCTCGGCAGTTTTCTCGCTTCTTTTGAGTGAATATAAGTAACAGCTTGGCATTTCCCGTTGGCAGCTGGCCCTAAACCAAAGGTCAGTTGAACAGTAGTCGTGGTGGCATTTCCACATGTCAGCGTCCATCTGTGGAAATGCACTTTGCGTCTGAAGCTGGAGATTCCTGGGAATTTGAAAGTAAATGTGCTTTGCCCTAAACAATTAAGCTGCATTTCAAAGCTGATTTACTTGCAGATGCTTCAGAAAACTTCCTGTAAATAACATGTCCTCTGTCCAAGGTCATAAATGCCAAGCCAAATAGCTGATCACTTTTTTAAGTTATCCTGCTCCTTGCATCAAGGGCATATTAATAATATAACAATTGGGATTACAAATCAAAGAGATTCACTAAATCAGACTGTAGTTGTCTCAGCATACAAAAGAGAAGTGGATTGAAAATCTATTATTAAACCAGCTACAAGTATTGAATTAAAGAACACAGAGTTGTTATTATCTTTGTTTTGCTAGGATTATGTGTTCTCAAAAGTGCAGTGCATTTTACAAATAGAGCAAAGCTATAAATTTTGCTTTCCTAGCAATGCGTGAATTAGATGTCAGCTACCATTATTGTTCCTGATTGAAGCATGCATTAATCTAAAATCATTACTGACTTTTATTTTAAAGTCTGTGTCGGGCAATCCAGTGACAAAAATCTTTGCACTCCATCTCACAGGGAGCAGTAAAGTGCCTCAGTTGTTGTTGTGTGGCATCAGTCTCTTTCTCCCTACAAACTGAGCTAAGGAGCCAGGTTTTCAGCAGTCTGGGGAGGAGACCAACTGCTCCAGAGCAGTACCCCTCTTTTGTCCTTGAAACCCAGCCCTGTTTGCAAAACGGACGAAGTCTTAGGGTGAGTGTTAAGAGACTGCTGGTCCCTCCAGTCCCCCAGGCTTTCAAACTTTGTAGCACTAAACAAAAGCATGAGCTTTTACAGAGTAAAAGTGGAGAAGATGTTAGGTCAGTGCTGTGCATGTTTGCAAAAGCTGTTCAAAACAGCTAAGTCAACTGTGCATCTGCATTTATAGCCAACTACCCATTATGGATGACCTTTCCATCTCAAGTGATCTTCCAAAGAACCAGAGGGAGCTTTTCGTAGAACTTACGGGAAAAAAAAAAAACGTTTGAAGCACCAAAAAACTGCCCTTCGCCCTGTGTTGTGCTTATATAGAAAGTCTCCTTCTGGCAAGGAACGAGCCTTTGAAACACAAAGCAAAGACAAATCTTGCCACCTGGATATTGGCAATTAGAGGCTCTTACACCAGCGTATCCATCCTTGACCTTAGCTGATTTAGACTTTAAAATATCAGTTCCTGTGGTGGCAGAGGGCTACTTTCTGGACACAAATATGTGCATCTTGTTAAGAAGTGACTTTCAGGGAATAGAGAGGATGAAAGATTGTGGTGTATATCCTAGGTCCTGAGACAGTGTTTGCAACCTTCTGTGATGTGGAAGGTCAAAATGGATGAATTTTTCCACAGCCTCCCCCCATCCTATTTTCCAAGCTGTGTCAGGGCTTAAAATAGTTTTCTTTTTCAATATTTCCGTAGGAAATGGGAGACAGTCTATAGATAATGGTTTTCATAGAGAATTTTTCCAGCATGAGTCACAATTTTTGTTAGTTGGGACTTTTTTAAAGGATTTTTATCTCTACACTCTTGCCTGCTCTTCCTTCTTCCTGCAGGACATTGTCTCCTGTGATTTATAGCCACTTTGTTATGCTGCCTACTGCCAAATATTCCCCACGATTCACCTGACGAGAGGAAGGATTTTGTTGAGGAAGCTCTTGCTCTGCCAAGTCAAAATTCCCATCCACCAAACACAGGCAGGGTCTGGTCCTGCTTCTGTTGGGGTCAAGGTTTTTATTACTTCCACCCTGTTAACAGCCTTGTTGCTGGTACATTTTCCCAGAGAGGAGCAGCGAAGGCACAGTGCTCCAGTGCACCCTTCTGCACAGGGTCATACCTTCCTAGAGCCGGTGTGGAAATCTGCTGCCAGTAGCACCCATCTCTAACATCCTATCAAGATCAGCTTGTCAAATCTGGCTACTCCAACACCTCATTCCTCTTCTAGTCTAAACACTTCTTGGTTTAGTGCAAACTTGCCAGGCTCCGCAAGCCAGTCTTCGCTCTGCAGTTTTGAGGCAGGTTTAGGGACCCAGGCTAATCTGCCTTCAGATGACTTTGGCCCAGACAGAAGGTGAGAGTTGACCAAATCTGTAATTAAGCTCCAAGTTATTTCTGAGTTCCTCTGGCAGTGGCCAAGGGAATGGGCTGGGAGGACTGTCATGAACAGATAAGCAACACAGCATAAGCTTTGTCTGAGCAGGGAAAATGGGGGGTAGTGCAGCAGTAAGTGACAAAACCTTCTCTCCTTCTTGCGGGTGATTTGTTTGATGGCATTGTGCAAGTCCTGCTTCCACTTGGAGAAGGGAACTGGGCTGCCCTTCAAGCTGGAATTTGTAGCAGCTTGAGGCTCCTGCTGAGCACCCCATGTCTATGTAGTCTTTGAAAGTGGGGTTTTACAGTGTCTTCTCTTGGCTGTGGAGTGGGTAGAGAATGAAGAAGGAAGTCAGACTCTTGTCCTTCTGCACTTCTGAATATGTGGATGTTTGACCTTGCTTTGAAATGAGAACTGTGACCTCTCCTGGGGCTTCGCCATGTAGCAGCACTTGGCCTCTTACCTAGAAAAAAGGTTATCTCTACTTTCTTATGTCTTAGACATAGAAAAGTGTAATGCCAGAGGTCTTTCCAAGTGCAGTTCCTTTCCCTGAAGACATTTCTTTCCTTCCCCATAGTGACTGCATAGATATCACCTGCTTGGCCTTCTGCATTCTCAGTTTTTCTCGAACAGTGCAGAGATGCGCTTTAACGTGGGAACTAGGATAGCTCAGCAGGAAGAGCAGGTGACTCCTTAAACATTCGTATATTTCGGGACAAAGTGGGAAAATATTCCTAGCAGCTCACAGTGTGTAATGCTGCTTCTCTGATGTTTACAGCAAGCATGTTGACTCAGGAATTGCTAGGTGTAGCGCTGGCCTCCTGACCTGGAGATCCAGGAAGCAATCATTACCATCACTCAAGGCTGCATGAAGGATTAGAAAAATCTTGCCAGGCACCCTCAAGTATTTCAGTCTCTAACTGCAAGCCTCTGAAGAACATCCCATTAGAATAGATTATTAAAAGCAACAAACGAGACTTTCATTAATCATTATTCCAAGACTTCAACTTAGAACTCTTAAAAGCCACATCTATATATAGCAGAGCCTCTCTGAATTCTATCTAGCCATTAAAAATATACTTTAATTCCAAAGGCTCTCTGGGTCATCTGCAGACTTGTGGTAAATTAATTACATTAATTGCAGGCACAGTTGCTGGGGCCCATGATATATATACATTTCATTAACAAAGCCCAGGGTTTGAAAAAATGCCAAGGGTGTTGATAAGTCCTCCTCGCACAGGTTTATTAAAGTTCGCTCTCTGGACAGTTGGGTTTGCAAACCACATAAGCATTGCAGGGGTCACCTTAGCTAGACCTGGAGGAGTGTTGTGTCTGTGTGCCTGAGATAACTGAAAGCAGAGTTGGGCTGGCCGAGGAGCAGGGCGGTGCCAGCAGGCCACAGAAGTCCAGGGGGTGTCACTTCAGCTCCAGCCTCCTCTACATTTTCTCTGCCCATCTGCAGCCCTTTCCTTGAAGCCAGGGCTAGAAGCAGGTGTCACACCTTGTTTCAAGCCAGCTTGGCTTTTGGAGATGGTGTCCCCTCGGCACCTTTTCTTCCCCAGCAAAGGGGATTTAACACTGCAGGTGTTTTCTCAATAACTTTCGCTGTTACCTAGACATGTTATCTGTTATCCTGCAGCAAATCAGAGGGGCTCCTGACCAGACGCAGCCCCCACAAGCTCTCCTCATAGTCTGCTGGTTGATTCAGTGAGGCTGGAGGAGACTTTGCAGATAAAACTGATACATGCAGTGCTTGGTTCTACTCTGCTCTCCAATATAGGTCAGCTTGCTGGCTAAAGATCTTAAAACCCTGGAGAGGCCCAGGTGTATTTCATTAAACAGTATTTTAATCTTATCCACAGCATTTCATCTTGTCTGGAAGGCTTTTGCTTTCAGCTCCTCAGTTTCTAGAGTAAGAAAGTGCTGCAGGAAATGGGGAGTGGGAACTGGGCCCCTCCTAGAAGCCATCAGCACCCAAATCCAATGGCCACAAGATGCATGATGGCTTTCCTTGAGTTTAACATTGGTTTTATTTGCCTCAGGATTTTTATATTTTGAAGTTTAGCTGCCAAATCAAGCCATCCTTTTAACGCAAGTAGTAATAAATCTTCCTTTCTCCTGACTGTTCAGACCAATTAGTAAGTTCACTTACCTATCCAAGTGCTCCTTGGACTGGAAAGTGAATTCTATTGTCTGCTGATCCAGTTTAGTTTGTTTCTAAGCGCTTTAGATTTCCCCTAATGCTAAACCCCTAGGGTATTTTGACCATCAGTGCACAGCTGACGGGTTTGCAGGAGCAAGGCTGCACTGGGGTACATTTCTCTTGCACCTGAACATTTTTTTTACTCCGTATAAAGCGAGTGAGATCTGAAGTGCTCTGGATTCAGTGCAGGGGAACTGATCTTGTCTCAGAGCAGCCCTCTTCCTGATGAGGTCTTAAAGAGTTTTCTTTGTTTAAGAAAACAGTGAGCTCTTTTCATTTTAAGGAAGTGGTTGCTTTTCAGGTTAAATGAACTGTTGTTTGGAAAACTTTGACTTTGCATGCTGAGTGGTGTGGAGGTGTGGGAAGGTCTGGTGGCAGCAACCATTAGAAACTGCCTGGGGGAAAAGGGCCTCCTAGCTGAAACATAAGCTAAAGGGTCACAGCAAACTGATCTTCTGGAGATGCACCAGTTCACTGCACTCAAATCTGGCAAGGTTAAAAGAAGAAAATGGCAAAATTGACTCAAGATATGTAGTGCTTGGCTTCCCTTTGTGTGCCTTTGGGTTTTGGATCTCTGGTGTTAACTTCGATCTACAGAGTGGTTTAGTGAAGGCTGATCTGCTTCCATATTAGTATGACTGAACAAGCTGGGGCATTATGAAAATAGAAAATATTGTCAATTATAGTAAGAGATATTGGCATTGCTGTTTAGAAAATGTTAGCAAGTCGTTTTGCTGATGCAAAAGGAGCTTAGAAGACATTCTTCACCAGTTTTAATTGAAGTAAGCACATAATCCAGTGTATAATTCTGTAAATCATTGCATGCCTGAAGTTATTTTGCATCATAATTTAAGGCAATGCAGTCGCAGAATGTTAATTTTGTCTAAATAAACTATTCTAATGTATTTAGGCATTGTAATTCATACCGTATGAAAATCTGATGTGCACAGAATTTTTTCAAAAATGACGAGTTGTGATGACTGAGGAGAAACGATGAGTGAGATCTTCAGCTGACCTTAACTGGAGTATACCTGCACCACTGGGCTCCTGCTTGTACTGGAGTCCTTCCTGTTGTTTCTTCTGCACTACGTTCTTTTCCAGGATGAGCTATCCTAATAGATTTGGTAACGGAAAAATTGTGTGTGCAAGTTCTCTGACAAGGATAAAGGGCATCTACTGGGGTGCAGCCAGCATTTTGGGAACTGATGCCAGGCAAACCTGTAGTCTGATTAAAGTAATGGCTGAGCAGCCTTCAAAGGCAAGCTGTGGGTGCATGGAGTGCCTTTCAGCTCACCGTATTTTGAGTTTATTTAGGCTGAATGCTCTCACACGACTCACAAGGTCCTGTTTCTGCAGATACCTAATGTGTGTGCAAAGCTTCGCTGGTACAAGGAGATGCAGAAAGGGCTCTGTGAGTACATGCATAAGGGTCTGCAAAAGCAGGGCTCATATTCATCCAGTGCTTTTCCTCTTTTAAAGGCAATTGTAATTGCACCACATGCACACTTGTGGAAAAAAGTCACTTTGCCTGCTTCAAGGCAGGTGCTTAAGTTTAAGCACATGGGTGGCCCCATTATTCCTGACAGTGGTACTCAAGTACAGGAAGCACATGGTTAATTGCTTTACAGGACCAGGATCTAGACACTCTCCCAAGGGCATTTTTCACCAACAAGAGCATATGCCATGCAATTTTTGCAGCCCAGGGTGTTCAGGTCCTAATAATAATTGCAATAAGAAGGAAGAAATACATATAAAAATGTTGCGAATGTATTTGCACCTTGCCAGGGCAGTGGGATTATTCCTTATCCTGGGCCTTTTTGTTTGCTTTTCAGTTGCTGCGATCATGGCTGTGGGTGGGCTTCTTCTCTGCGTGCTGTTGCCTATCCGAGCCTAACATGGTCAGTGTTCCCACCCGTGCTGGCTCCTACTTCGTGTCCTACGTCCATGTTTTCTGTGCACAGTCTGCCTCTCCCTTCCTTTCTTGTATGGGCCTGGAAATCACTTTCTCATCTGATCTCTGTACCCAGCTTGTCTATCTCAAGAACTGGAAATAGCATGACCTGAAGCAGAGTGTATCTTCAGCAAGAGCAGGGATCTCAGGGGGAAAAACCCGCTATGTTGTGCCATGATCAATCCAGGCACTGCACCAGGTGTCTAATAAAACATCATATATGCTGGACACCCATCCAGTTCTGCTTCTTGTCATCCAGAGGGGCCAGGGGGAGGTGATGTGCCCCCAGAGAGGAGGCAGGGGGTTGGCGGGAGCGGAAAGATGTTTAGTGGCATGTGACATGCATGTCAGTGGAATGCACTGTATGTCATCGACATACGTGTCAGTGTGTGACATGCACAGCAATGACATGGTGCTGTTTGCCCACGATATGCTCCAGCAGCCTTGGACATATCTCTGCGGGTGTCCTGAGGTGCGTGTCCGTGCTGCATGCTGTCCTGTTCTGCCATCATCTGGGCTGCCTCACCACTTTCTGCTCTCTCGTACTCTCCCCTCTTTTGTAACTAGTCAAAGGAGGGATGATTTTAATTTCTGTTGGTTTGACTGGATGCAAGTTGAGTTGCTTCCCAAAGAAGAATCAACTGTAATATTTGTGTGGGCAGAGATCTTCCTAAGCCTCCTAAGAGACGCATGTAATCACCATCCCCATCAGATAGCTACTTGAGACCACAGAACTTCTGAGACATCCCGCGTGCATTGTTAAGCTGAGAAGGTTTTTCAGCATAGCTGGTGAGAGGTGCGGAATTCTTCTGCTGTGTTTTCTGGGGGATGCTGAGGCTTTGCATGGTGGTAGCTGGGTCATGGTGCAGTCCCCTGCTGTGGGGCATAGCAGTCACTAAGGTTGACCATTTCAGGGTCCTCTGGTGCTGTATTTTTATTTTGATAGAGGCCTGCACCAAGGGGGAGTTTGGGTTTTGGTTTTTATTCCTGATGGAGCGTTTTTGACTTGGTTTTTGTGACTTTTCAGGGCTTAAGAGCAGAGTTAGCAAGCAAGGATGCTTAGCTCAAAGTGTGTGCCTGTAGAGAGTTGTTCTGGTGTGTGGGCCACCGTTTTGGCAATGATTGCTCTGAAAGAAAACCTCACAGTACTTCTGTTGTCTGTCGTGCCTGTGGCACCAGTGCACGAGCAGTCCCTCGCTGCAAGTCGTGCTTCAAATGTCCTCAGCAAGGCCCCCAACCAGAGCATGACAGCAATGGAAAATACTTCTCAGAGAAGACCAGGATTGGACTGGATGGCTATGAAGATGAGACACTCACAAGAAAAACTCGGCTGACCTGGAAAACACCCTCTGCAGGTTTCCTCCTAAGCTGCAGGGAGACTAATGTGGCAGCAGGGTGGGGGGGAAAACGGGAAAAATTACTTCAAGGCACGGATGCCATTGGCTGTGCTATGGGAAGGCACAACAACCTCTTTAGAGAGATTTATGGAAATCACTTCAGAGGGAGCTTCCTGCAAGAGGGGAAAACGGTATCTTGTTTAAGTTATTTTTAATTGTTCTGGTGGTGGTTTAGGAAAGCATTAGGGAGTCATTCGCCTCAAAGGCAGGGAGAGACTAAAGGCTAAAAATACCACTGCTGGGTTTGTGAAGCTTCCTTTGTAAGGCATCCAGGTTAATCAGAGGTCAAAGACAGGGTCACACAGTGTAGAGGGGGACAACAGTGCTGGGAGAGCAGCTGAGAAGATTGTGAGCCTGCAGCCCTTAGGAAGGGAATCTGTCCAGTTCCTCTCAGGCCAGCCATCTACTGAATCTGTGAACTGAGCTGAAGGTGTATGCTTGTCATCACCAGACCTTTTAGTGCTCTTTTGATCTTGTGCAGGAGGAAAGTGAACAGAAAAACAGAAAGTAACTTCCAGCGTAGAAGCTGTTCCCTGGTTTTTTGATACTGAATTTATTCTAGGATTGCAAGTGGCAAAGGCAAATGCTGAACACAGACTAACATCACTAGTGGTAGGCTTTTGCCTCTGGCTCTCAGTATCAGTGTTGTTTATCAAGGATAAGGCTATTTACTGAACAAGTCATTGTCTCCACACATGAGCTGAGGCGACAGGATCTTGGCCAGATGGACAGATCCATGTTTGTTTGTTCCTCTGCATGGAACACGATCCTGCCCTGCAACACATATGCAGCTTTATTGCTTTAACATCTTGGAACAAATAGTCTGAAATAAGCACTGACCCCTTGTAAAAGCAACCTTGCAGTCCTTGTAAATCTCCTGTAAAGTGACAGCTTGAGATGGGTTGGAAGCATTCCTCTAAGTTGATTCATTGTTAAAGACGTGCTTCTGAGTGCAGATCTCACCCCTGGAAAAAAAGTGGTCTTTTGTCCCTGTTTCAGAGAAGTGCATATGCTCAGTTTATCTCATATTTAAGAGATTAAATTCACATATAAATCTCTGCAGGACTGGGATGGGAGATTGCATGCTGCTTCAGGGCACAACCTGTTCGATGGTACTGACTGCACCTGGCAAGGTGAAGTCCCTTTCCTCATCAGAGATGTCTCAGTGCTGTCCCCACCTACATTTCCAGTAACGCCTTGGCTGTGTCCTGAAATGCTTTGGCCTATGCGTGTAAAAAAAGTATGTAAAGATTTTTCCACATCACCACCTAGGGCTTGACACCCAAGGTCCAGGTTCACAGTCCCCTGGCTGTGTCTTGCCTTGTGACCAGGTCTCTCTCCTAGCTAGGGAGATGAAAACTCCTTCCCTTGGGCATTCTGTGGTTTTCAGGGGAATGCCTCGAGTGGCCAAAGGGCCACACACAACCCCGCAAGGGTATCCTGAAGTGCAGGGCAGAAACAAAAGAAGCTCCATCAGTCCAGGGAGAGCAAGCATCTTTCTGCCTCACTTCTTGAAGGATTTTTCTCCGTGAATTGGCTTCTGTCATGCAAGGTGTAGTGGGCATTGGTTTCCCAGCTGGATTCTTCATCTTTCTACCTGTCCGTTTTATATTTTATAAACCTATATAGGGATCATTTTACAACTTCACTTTTATAATCTGCTCCATAAATATTTTATGAGCTGCCTGCCAATCTGCAAGTAGTTTTTAAATAAGACATGATGCCTTAAGAATATTTTAAAGTCTCACTTTTCTTTTTACCTCTGATTCTTTTATTGAAAAACACAGAGGTGTGCGAGGAAGACATCTGCTTTCTACGTAGAGAAACTGGGACAAATCCACAACAGGAGTAAATTAATTGAGATTCAGGTGTGCTGCTGAATTACGTTAACTCTTTGGCTGAGTGTCTCCAGCTCGGTGGGAGATGAAGCGAGTGTCAGGATCTTTATGCTTTTGCTGTGCGTGATATAGAAAAGATATAGGAAATCTATGGTTTGTACAGTGATAATAAACTAGAGAATGAGTCTTCCATCAGAGCTTTTGACTCACAGCTTTGCCAATAAATATTAACAGCAAATGCACTTGCAGAAATGGATTATTTCACAAACAATTGAGAGCTTTTTTTTCCTCCCAAAATATATTGCAAAGCCACAATACTTAGGTAGAGTAAGATTCACAAAGTGACTTGGGACTGTTAACCTGAAATTGCAGATTTTTATGGGATTTAGTTGGGGAAGAAAGGAGAAAAAAATGCTTGTGTGTGTTATTTAAAGGATCTGAGGGTCAAGAATGGAAAAAGCACAGTTTAGCCCCGGTCAGCGTGGACTCTGGCTAGTTTGAGAAAGTGTGCGAAGGGCGCAAGTGATGGCAGGTTTTGCAGCAAGCTTTATTAGTGACACCCAACTGTTGCTTGACAGTCACAGTCCACTAGGTGCCATTTCACTTTGACATGTCTCGTCAAGGCTTGTTTTAGCCATGCTTCGGGTGTCCCGGAGCCTGATTTCGTATGCTAATGTGATGTGCTGCTGTATGTGTTACCCAGCTCGAGAGAAGGGGGCAGCTGCAGCCAGCTGGTTGGTACTGGCCCTTGGAGTGTGTCCGCGGACCGTTGTGCATCAAGGTGTGCTTGGATCACTGTATGCAGGGGATGGCATGTTTCTGTCTCCTCCGTATTTATGGTCAAGGAATCGGGAGATGCAGGTCATAGAAAGGATGATGTTAGAAAAGCATTTTTGCAGGCGAAGTACTCCAAATCCGAAGAAGAGATAAGGGCATTTGCTCCAAAAGGAAAACGGAAGAAATATTAGATATGTTCATTTGGTGGAAGGATAAACTGAAATATTTGTGTATTTTTAAAAGGAAAATTGAGTCATATGCCTCCATCCGGAAAAATTAGTTCTGCAGAAAACGGATGTAACTTTGGCAACTTGCAGCAGAAAAAATTGGGGTTTCCAGAAGTAGGACTTGATACTGAGACTCATCTCTGTAGTTTATTTAGTTAAAGGGAAGGTCATACGATGAAGAAGAATCCGTTCTCACCAAGGGTTTGTGAACACCAGAATGTGCTTTGAAATGTGCCTTTTTCCCAGGGTCTCCATGTACACCTAGTGCTTAGGTTTTGAGTTAATGATGCAGGACCCCATCTCAGGAAGTGGCACTGCTGCTTTTAGAGCGAGGCGATGAACACCGACATGCAGATAACTGAGCCACATCTCTGGGCACCTCTGTGCTGTTCTTGTGGGGTTTGCATTCAAAGTGTTATGGTCTCAGCTTGGTTGCTGCTGCTTAAATCATGCCCTGCATGGATAGCCTGTTTATCAAGTGCAACCTGTTTATCTCCCTGCCTGTGTCCCCAGACTGCCTGCCAGCCTTCCCTTGTCTTCTTGATCCATTCCTCTGCGCTTGCACAACCTTTGCAATCTCTGTTTTTCCTTCCTCTCCCTGTGGCACAGGTCTCCCTTTCTCCCCAAGGTAAGCTTCCTCTTCCCTGGAATAGCCCCAGAAGCTCATGTTGCTTTTCCCCTCCTCAACTGTCCAGTGTCCAGTTCTGCTGGGTCCAGCTCAGTGGTGGGGTCTCATCGTGTCCAGGCTTTTGTTTGTAATTGTGATAATTGCACAAACCCTATGCCAGAATCCTATAGCCGAAAGGCTGCTTGGCCCCTTGCATCCGGGCAGAGAGCAGTTCCCTGTAATAGGACTTCATGCTGAGGGCATGTTTCATGCAGATGCCTGTTACTGCCTCCTCCTAATTGCAGTTTTGTTCCTGCTAATCATATGCTCCTTCTTGCTGTGAGTGATGCTGGAGTGCTCACACGCCCCTAGCTCAGAAATCACGGAAGCAATGGAAGAGAGGTTTCTCAGCTTTAAGAGGCTTCTTAGTAGCCTGAGGCTTTCTTTGAGGTGTGCCAGCTAGTGATTCCAGTGCATGCTGGCTGGCTTGTGGGTGTCTGTTTCAGGTTTTTCATTCTACCAAGCAGTGTCCTTCAGTCTCATGTTCATGCGGTTTGCTGTAAGGATGATCCAGTTCCCGTATCCAGTTATGTTATCAGGTCCTTGGAATGACGAGCATATATATGTGCACCCTACATACCTCATCCCGTATTTTTAAATCTGCGTGTGTATATAGGAGTTCTTCTTGCCTGTGCAGTTATCCCGGGGCTTCCTATCTGGTTGTCTAAGTGAAGCAGATCTCAGAAATGCCACCAAAGCAAACAGTTAATGCTAATGCAAATATATCACCTAGAAAACCAATGGCCAGAATGAAGCTGAGTCAGTGAAGGGCAACCAAAAACTAATAGGAGGATGCCCTGGAGGAGATGCAACTTCCATATGACTGCAGTTGCAACTCCATGGTAGGATTCAGCACTATCCCTGCACTGTCTAGTGCTAGGGTGGGAGCAGGATAGGTTAGACAGCTTGTCTTCTTGCATCTTTATTCTGCTGGGCAGAGGGGATTCCATGAATGACAGCTCCCCTGTGGAAAGACGGGAGATGTACAGGAAATGCTGTGCAGAGCCAACAATGTGTAGGAGACACCTGAAGGCAGTGAGGCTACAGGTTTGGTTTGGTTTTGTTTTAAGCCATTATTTTGCATGTGTATAAGGTGTTAATGCTTACACAAGGCCATTTTCTAAAATATCATAATTTAAAGTTCTGTGCAAATGCCCAGTGGATAAAGGGGAGCATGCAAGACATACAACACGGTGCCTGCAAAAGCTCTGCAGTCTAGAAGATTTTGTTTCTGCAATTCTAATGTTTCATCCCATTCCCCTTCCATTGTCCTTCCTGTTCCTGCTTTCTTTTCTTCTGAATAATTGCTGCATTAGATGTCAGGTAGAGTGGAGTTGTTCAGAAGCATCTGTGGGATTTGGAAACACAAGTCCAATTGAAAATCCACGGGCCTTGAGCCCTGAATCCCGTTAGGGAAATTGCAAGTAGTTTGATGAGCTAAAACTGGGACAGCAGCAATAGAGTCGCTAGGGAGGTTGGGTTCGTCACTGCTCTGGGTTTTTGTGCGTTGTGTGATTCAAAGTAAAGAATGGAGTTCTGCCATACCAGAGACAAAAATACTCTTCTGTTGTGGTTTGTTTTGTTTCTTTTTTTCCAGGCGATGTGGCTATAGCAAGGCTAAACAAGATCCAGAAGAAGAAAAGATGCATTTTCATAATGGCCACAGTGAGTAAAGAGCAAACATATATATGAGGTGTTGGCTTTCTGTGGTAATGAAAAATTCAACTGAGAGGTGGTTTTCTGGGGAAAAAAAAATCTAGTTTTGCTGCTAATTCACAAAAGAATTGTTTGTGCAGCAGGTCCCCACCTGCCCCTGCTGCAAGCCCCACAGAGAACTGAACATTTGAACAGTCTTTGTATGTGCTGAGTTATTCACACCCGTACGTTTGCAGCAGATCTTTCCAGTGAGCCATTTTGGTATGTTCCTCTGTCTTTGCTGTGTAAACCAAGATGTTATTAATTTTTCCCGATCAGCACATAACAACTCAACATTTCTGTGGTCTGAACGCATCAGTCTAAAATACCTGTTTGAAACCTTTGCTTCACCCCAGACGGCTGTAGGGACCAAGCCCACTGCTACTCTTTGGCTTGGATGCCTCTGCAGAGGTGTGAGGAATAACACCTATTTCCTGCACCTAGGAAGCTTTCAGAAATGCTGTGTTAATGCCCTTGAATAGAAAACCCCTCTGCAGTGAGGCTAGAAAGTAAATCTCGTGGTTGCTATCAATCCTTCCTTCATCAAGAGCTGTCGGATCTGGGGATGGGTAACAGTGAGGTGCCTTTTGGGGTGGAAAAGGCAAACATATCGTGAGTGAAAGTCAAATTTCCATTAGTGCTATGTAATGAAGGCAGCAGGAAGCAAATCAATTAAGAGCCACAGTGTAATGTAGCTGTCTCATTAGACTGATGAGCAATTCTTCATGTGAGTAGCCTTAATGATTGTCAAAACAAACTTATAATATGGATAATGAAAATACTTTTTCCCCTCTCAAGTCCTGGAGAAAAAGCCTGCTATTGATTATACTTATACTGATACAACCCACAGGCTTTGTACTGCAAATATGCAGTTCTTTTAAATCTCAGTAACTCTGTCTGAAATAATGTGGGCGATTGATTAGCTGATGTGTGACTGGTAGGGCATAATTTATTTCAGCTCTCCATCAACCCCCATCCATCCAGCTTGCTTTGCACATTACTCCTGTGACATTTTGCTTTTTGTACTTTTCCTCCTGGTGTACCCTCTCTAGTTCCAGGAAGGGATCCTTTTCTACCAGACACCGGACCAAACCACTACACAGCACCAAATGGGATTTTTAGCTGCACATCGTTCAGCTGTGCACTGTTGTGCTTTTCTAAATATGATGAAGTTGCACATAATGTCACATATAAACTAAGTTTTCATTTTTCGAGAATGGTACTCATTTTCACCATAGAAATAAATTTCCAGCAGAGCAGAGTGCAAGGGACAGGAGATGTGTAATGCCCATTTTCCGTGACGTCACGTCCCATTAAAT
>WEIT01003878.1:544399-597128 GCA_013389985.1 Dryoscopus gambensis
GTGCTCAATTTGTGTTTGCAGTTAAGCTTCCTGGAGTAAGGACCTACGTAGACCCCCACACCTATGAGGACCCCAATCAAGCTGTCCACGAGTTTGCTAAGGAAATTGAAGCTTCATGCATAACCATTGAAAGAGTTATCGGAGCTGGTATGGAAATGCATTCCATGACCCTTAGCAATGTGGGAGGTTGGCTTTCTTAACAGGAGAGATCTGGGAAGGGCTGTGAAATATTTGATCTGCTAGGTACCCTGCAAGTGAAGGTGAGCATGTTCCAACTGAAGTTTGGGACAGAGCTGTCATTGTCTGCAGTTTTGAAATTCAGGAGCTGAACTGAAAATGNCCAACAATAAGGTCAGTCTTCAAGCAAAAATTAGGAATAAGAAGTCACCTGGGACATTAAAAAAGCACAAGCCAAAGTCCAAAGCTTTAAACGTCCTTGGTTAAAAGAAGAAAGTCTCATTTTGTTTCCAGTAAAGCTGTTTCTTTAGACCTGCATCCAACCTTAGGAGTATTTTCTATCCTCTGAAATTGTGGGTTTGGACATAATTTACTGTTCACCAGAAAAAAAATCCTTTTAGGTTACTTTTTGGAAAAGGTAGTAATAAAATTGTAGACAGTTTATAGTCTGTAAAAATACATGTTACTGTGAAAGGCTGACAGCTTTCTATCTATGTAAGTTACCAAAGGAAGGTTAGGAAGCAAGTGGTTTGAGTTTTACAGCTATCCACACAGGACAGTGCTATAGGATGTGACAGGACTCTTTCATATAGTACACAAAAATATGAAATGAGAAAAAAGCCCAGTGGAATTCAAAGCATAGCTCTTTAAATATAGGAGAATTACATTTTTACTCCTAGTTCGCTTGTGCTTATGAATTACTTGGCTTGTGGTACAGTGGCTATTTGAGATGGTCATCACTGTGATGTTCAGCAGTCCATATCCATGAATACAGGGCAGCCCTTCGTGATTTTCATCAGCCGAGGCTGTGCTGCATTCTGTAGACAGAGGCACATTGTGTGTTCCCTTGACATGGTGTGATCCCATTCTTCCTGATTTTCCTCTGAAGGTGAATTTGGGGAAGTCTGCAGTGGGCGGCTGAAGCTGCAGGGAAAGCGTGAGTTTCCAGTGGCTATCAAAACCCTGAAGGTGGGCTACACAGAGAAGCAGAGAAGAGATTTCTTGGGAGAAGCAAGCATCATGGGACAGTTTGACCACCCCAACATCATCCACCTGGAAGGTGTCGTCACAAAAAGTAGGTACAATCTGCTGTGGACTGCTGTCTGTGAACTCTGGCTGTTGGGAGTGTTGGTTAAGGCAGGAAGACTTAGGTGACTCCTGTTCTGAATGCACTTTTCATAATTTCTCAAAAAAAAGTTTTGCTTTCCAGAAGCAGGGAAGAAGAACAGGACTGCAGGTGCAGATGACAGGAATGTATTAAACCACAATTAAAGCAAGCTCCCTCTGGGATCTGCTAGAGATGCCCCTGATAATAGGTGCCCATGGTGCTGGCATATGGGAGGGATTGAGGGCATCCCAGCACGAGAGCTACTGAGGTCTGACTGCTCAGTTTGCAAAGCAACCATCTGTAATTTTTCCAGCCCAGTTCTTCTCCAAATTACTGCATGCACTAAAGATTAAGGCCAGGGAAAGGGACAGCACATCCAAATGTGCCCAGCACAAGACTGTTGGTGCTGAGGCCATGGAAAATGTGTAGAGCTGTTGTTACCCCTCCATTTTAGAGCCTTGGAGGATCTACTTTATTTGCATCAAGCATTATTTTGTTGAAAAGAACTACTCCTTTATTTTAAGATGTATTTTAAGTGAAGAAGCACCAGCCTCACAGGTGTGAATGGCTGTCTCCCCTCTTGTCTTCATGTTTGGCAATGTCAGAGTTTGCTTAGCTCCTGCTGTTCAGATGTTGGCGTTTGGGGCCATGTGCTGCTCTCAGTACCACTTGTCATTCCTCAGAGGAAGCATATCCAACATTAGTTCTTTTTCAGAGTTGCAGTAGAGAAGGTACAGAGGCTCTGGTTGTTCGTCCTCGTAATCTCCACAAAATCAATGCTGTTTTGTAATCAACGGCCTTTTCTTGCATTTTTCCTTGAAATTGCATTTCCTAAAACTTTGAAGAAAAGAAAAAAAAAATAAACAAAATAGATTTCTCCTAAAAACCTAATAAATACCAAAATATCTTGGGGACACCCTGTGTAACCCTTCATACGTAAGAGCTCCAATGTCCTAGCCCTGCAGGGATGTGGAATATTGGGCAGGGAATGAGTGATGATTATACATCCATGAAAGCTGCTACTGGCATGGGCTTGCATCTTTGTGGCTGCTGGGCCCTCAGGGGATGGTTTGGAATCCCACTGTTAGTGAGAATGTGCCTCCCTAGCAAGCTGCCTTTTATGTAAAGTGTCTGTCTGCTCCAAAGGCTGTGGAAACACAGGGAGCTCTGCTTCGAAATTGGACTTGGAGCAACTGGAGTTTGGATTCAGTTATATGCACCCAGAGCTTCTCATTATCACAGTAAATGTTTGTTTACTGCACTCAGAATTTTTTTTCCAGCAGACATCTGTAGCATCTTCATAGCTTTTTCCTTTTCTTTTACATGGACCAAAACAGCCTTTATGAATCACAAAGTATTCTGCTCTCTCTCAAAGTATTTAACTTCTTTTACTCTTTAGTGTCTTAGTAACTTTGTAGAATCAGATCTTTAGGGTAGAATGTATTTTCTGCATTATTATTTACTTTGGAAGTCAATTAAGTTAAATTGAATCAGGCCCTGTTTAATTCTGAATGAGAATATCGTTATATTTAACTAATATAGTTCAAATGCACACCTTAGTTAATTTGGACTAATCATTCTTCCCTTGCAGACAAACCCTTCGCTATTTCTGCTTTACAAGGGTAGTGATAGTTTTCATTTGCATCCCATTTGGTTGCACTGATGCTGTGCACATTGCATTAATACATTGACATGAGTGTCATCTGCATATATTTTATAACCATGTAATGCCAGCGGGAGGAAGCCCTGGTGACACAGAGAATCAGCCCAGCACTTTGGAAGGGCTGATGTTTACTTTTAATTTACTTTGTTGAAAGTTATCTATTTGTGTCCTTATTTCCATGCTCTTGGATATGGGGTTAATTTATTCCATGATTGCTGCCAACCTGCAGCAGTCAGATAATGAAACATAAGTGCCAGAAATCCTGCCTTTTTTTTTTCTCTGATGGCATCCAAAGGTCTGGAGGAGGTCCCCCAGGGTGGTGGCATAACATGACCTCATCCTCACTGCAACACTGCCTTTAAGTGTCAGAGATAAGGAACTCCATCCTACAGTTGAGTGTTTAGCATTTAAAAACAAAAGAAAATTTTTAACATTTGAGATATCCCTGGGGTTTTCTTCCCTGCAAAGCCACTGACATGTTTGCCAACCAATAGCAATGGCCCCCAAGATCTCTCCTTCCTCCTACGCGCAGCCCATGTTGTGCGTAGGCAGGTGGCTGTCATCCTTGAAATGGGACCCATCATTTCATTTGGGATTCAACAATATTTTTCATGGTCCCAGGGTGCATTTCTCATATCAAAAGTAATATTCTGGGCAAGTTTCAAGCTTGGACAACACCTTTGATAGTAACTCAAAAGAATTGAAGCAGCACAGGTCCTTCATGCTGTAAAGGTAGTATTTGCACAGCAATGAGTATTTTGATTGACAAGTTCACAATTACCTTTGTTGTGTACATAATTAAGCAGTAAATTAGGCAAAATAGTTACAGTGATCGAAAATGGGAAAATTAAGATCTATCTAAAAAGTAGGACATGCGCTGATTTTTAGTATTTACCTTCATGTGCGTATTATGACACACAACAGCTCTTGTTGATTATTTCTATAAAAGACATTTATAACGCACTTTACAAATAACTGACAGCGCCTCTTTTGTCTGTGCTTCATGCTAGCTAATGGAAATTGATTTAAATAAAAAATAATTTACATGTTCTTATAAGATTTCATTGAATTTACAAGGGCTGGAGCACACCACATTAATTATTGCTATGCCATTGTGGCAAGCTAGCGAGAAATTAGATACAAAAACTGAGCAAAAACTATATATAATTACCATTAAAATGACTCGGGCATGAAAACTAATCAAACAGATTTGGAAAAACATTATTATTCCTGTCAACAGTAGGAGACCAGGTCTTTTGTTAAGAACTTTTACTTTGATTTCCACTTGCACTCATTCCATACTTAACTAGGTTTTGTTCTGCAGTGTAAATATTCCTTTTCTTACTTCCAGATGTGTTTACTAGGGTAGTCACATGGAATTACTTGAATTACAAGGAATGCAATCCCATCCTTTCTTGGTCTTGGTTTTGGTGGCTACCAAGCTCAAGCTTCAGATCATCCTTTTTGCTCTTGTTGGGCTCCCATTGTTACTTCAGGGTGTTGAAGCTCGAGGGAAGGGTCCAAAGAGGTTGCCGTGTGCAGTTTGGCCTCTGCAAGCTTTCAGATTGTTGGTGGAGACAAGAACAAGGTTGCCTGGGTTCTGGTTGCAACCTCTTCCTCAGTCATCATCTAAACATTTTAGGGCTTGGTACCCCACCCATAATATGGTATTACTTTTTCATCCCCTCCTCCTCAATTTCCCTGTTTCTGTAGATATTCTGGGAACAGCTCTTGTCATCCTGCTGGGACAGCAGTGTCTTGGTGCAGATTTACTGTTGCATGGCTGTATATCCACATGCAGATGCACTATTTAAAAGACTCTTTTATTGCTCATGTTTTTTAAATAAATTCCTAACAAACTCACACACTTTTTTTTCCAGGCAAACCAGTAATGATAGTGACTGAATACATGGAGAATGGCTCTCTGGATACATTTTTAAAGGTATTACTTAGATCCTTTTTTCTAGGGGGACCTGGGGACTTGGTTAAGTTTTGGGTTCTTTGTAGATGGTTAATGTCAATGAAAATGTTTTCTGGGTGTTGGTGCTGTCTGGAGGGAGGAGTAGCTCAGTTGTCTTTTTGATCTGCATTTACACAGCATCATGAAGGACCTGGTGCGTGCAATGGTACAAACAGGTAAGAATAAATTGGAGGGTATTACGTTTATTTTAAAAGGCAGTTGACTGCGTGGAAGGTATTAACTTATCCTGCAAAATGTGATGTGGTTCAAGAGCAGATCCATACTGCAGCATAGCAAATCCCAGACTTGCCAGAGTTTTTCCATGAAATGTAGGAGCTAGAGAAGGGAGAGTGGGGGAAGTGGTTAGAAATGCAATGTGGCAACATGGGGAAGAGCCTCTACCCTCTCAAGTATTCATGAACCCCTGCAGGTAGGATTTCCGTGCAAGTTGGTGCCATTCAGTTGCCTGACTGAGAAACAGCCCAGCCTGGTGCCCTTATACACACATGTTCACTCCCAGTCACAGGCTCTTTACCAGCCACCAGTAGAAGCAGCTCACTCCTTGATCTCGAGTTAAAAGAACTACATTTCCTTAGCTTTGTCTCTAGAGATCCTAATCTAAACAGTGAAACTTAGCAAAGCTTCATGGTCAGAGCATGAGAGTAATGAATTATTAATTTTCCTGGTTTCCTTCCTTGGAGACTTGCGTTTGCATTTTTATTCGTGCACACGCAGTGCTGAGGGTGCAGAGGCTCTCACCTCATCAAATGTCTCCTTCCTTTTGCAGAAGAATGATGGGCAGTTCACAGTCATCCAGCTGGTCGGGATGCTACGAGGCATCGCGTCAGGAATGAAGTACCTGTCTGACATGGGTTACGTGCACAGAGATCTGGCTGCCAGAAATATCCTGATCAACAGCAACTTGGTCTGCAAGGTGTCAGACTTCGGCCTCTCCAGAGTTCTAGAAGATGACCCTGAAGCAGCATACACAACCAGGGTGAGTTATGGGGTTACCAAACTGACTGAGTTCCAGAGAAATGTATTTCTTGCCACATTTTGGTGTTCAGGCTCTCTAGCAAAGAGGTTTCTATGAATCCAGAGCCTCTAAACTGTGCAGGAGGGTTGGATCAGGTGATAGCAGTTAATCATCACCAGATAAATTTTGCAAATGCCTTTAATTTATAGTGGGGATGGCCAAATAACACAGAGCTTTACTAATAACTCTTAAGTTTAAGTTGGGTACAACTTGGCAAAGTTGCCATGCTTCCAAGCTCTACTCTGTCGTCTTTGGTGAATACCAAAGGGAAGAAAGAGCAATTGCTTTGCTCAGGCACCCATCCAGTGATGTAAGCCATGGTCAAATGAACAATTTGACCCTTTTAAAACAGTAGTAAGTGTGTAATGAATGCCCGTTGCAAATAATGCACATTGGCCCTTGGCATTACCCAGCTGAGGGTAATTTCTCCCAACCCAAGAAAGAGCTTTACCAGCCTCGGTGCTCTGCCCCTGCTCTGCCCACATGGCACTGGCACTGGCACTGGAGACAGAGGGTGGGCAGGAACCAGCCTCAGCAACTCAGACCTTGAGAGAGCCTCCAATATTGATGGCAGTGATTAGCACACCTTAGACATGTCTTATTACTGTGTTTTTCCAAGGGTATTGTTTTGTGGGTAGTGGGAGCTGTCTTGTCATGTTCCCAGTTCCTGTGGAGATCTTGGAAAGGCCCTTCAGCTTTTGTCAGTCATGGCCCCGTGATGGGACTCAGTGCACAGCTGGACTTGCACTTCCCTGCAGGCTGAAGGGCTTTTGGCCAGCCCTGCTGCTGCTCCCACATGTGCTGCCATGTGCTAATTGGCACTGCTGAGAATCTGGCCCTTCACTTAAGGCATGCACTGATAAGCTTGTGAATAAGTAATTATGGGAAGAAAAGACTTTTAAAAAGTTGCTTTGAAAATGTGTTCCAAATCTTGTCTTTTTCCAATAACAAACACTGTTAGGGGACATTCAGGGAGATCTTCCAATATTTAGCTCAACACGGAGAGGAAGGGACTTCACAGTAAAATATTTTCTTATATAAACCAAGGGAGACAAGTCTTTAAACCCAATGAGAAAAGTATTCCTTAATCCAGACTCTCCTTTCCCTCCCCTTTCCCTTCTCAGAGCTGATCTGAAGTTTGATTTCTGAAATGATAGAAGAAAAGGAAACGGCAAAGCACATTTGACAGCTGTGGCATCATTTTTAGTCCCACAGCAGAGGCCAAGCAGGCTGGTCTTTGCACACACAGATTTCTGTGCCTGCTACACAGATCTCTCTGCAGAACCAGGACTGCATTAAAAAAAAAAGAAAAAAAGAAAAAAAAAAGGGAATTACTTCCGCAGCAATTTGCATGAAGCCCTCATTAGATCAAAGTCTTCCTAGGCTTCAGAACTGTCTGTTCCTCCCCCGCTCGCTCTCAGAATTGGAGGAACTGTATTCCCTTACCAACCCGTGCAACATAATTGAGATGTTGATCCTATACATGTCCCAGCATTCAAACAACATTCAAACAACAAACCTTCAGGACAGCCAATTAGTAGGCAGCCTACAAATGCTTATGGGCTGAGATAATGTGGAAAGGGGCCCCATGCTGTCAAACAGATTTACTTTAAAATTCGATGTCTCTTTCCAGAGAGAAAATAACATCCCTTGGTGCTCTGAGAAGAGCCGTTTCGACTTTTTTCACGTGTTCTCTGCCCTCCTCTGCAATCTGTTTTTTGGGTTTCTTCTCCATTTCTTTTCCATTTAGGGAGGGAAGATCCCCATTCGATGGACAGCGCCTGAAGCGATTGCCTTCCGCAAATTCACATCAGCCAGCGACGTCTGGAGCTACGGCATTGTAATGTGGGAGGTGATGTCCTACGGCGAGAGGCCTTACTGGGAAATGACAAACCAAGATGTAAGCACGTGCCAGAGCTGCTGTGTGATGGGACTTTGAGGGCTCAGCATTCATTCTGCAATCAGAAAGGCAGAATGGGGACAAGAGGAGGAGAGCTGCTGTAAAAATGCCTTTGCTCCCCTATGCCAGACAGAAATGATCCTCCGGTTTGATGCTCTTTTTTTTTTGCAGCTACCCAGAACAGGCTGTGCACAGAGGAAAATGTGTCTGCACAGAGGCAAGCCTGCTTCCCCCAGCAGACCGCTGGAGCTTCACTAATGCTGTTAGAGCTGGAGCCTGTCCCTCCTCTGCTTAATGACAAAGGCCTGCCAGGGGATAGATGCTGATAAACTGGCAGCATTTCAACTGTGTGCTCAAACTCCTGCTGCCACGTAAAGCAGAAACTCAAGAGAGTCATGGTGAGGGCTTTGTTTCCCAGCACAAAAGCTGGGTGATTTGATCCAGTGACAGCAGGCCACAGAGCCGCATCTTGGTTGTTCTTGCATTGCTGATCTCAAGAGAATAGTTTTGCTCCACTTGCAAACATCTTGTAAGTCTGTGCTTACACAAGCTCTCATTCATTTGTACAGTACCCTTTGAGTTGTCTCCCCTTGCTCCTGGGTTCCAGTGCCCCCTTGAGCCTCTGACCTCGAGGCTACCCTCTACAGTATCTCCAAACAGGGAGATGCCTGGGAATACTGTCTCCCACCTGACTGCAGCTCCAATCCCAGCCTGGGTAAGGATCTTTAGATCCTACTACAGGGCTGCTTTCTACCCTGAGCTCACATTCAACACCTGTCCTTGTCTAGGGCTAAAAACATTTAAGCCTGGGGTAGCCAGATTTTCTAGGTCCCTGCTTCCTCTTCACATGTCTGAAAACTATGGTTTGCGAAGGTCTCTGAGAATGCCAACTACTCATGAGGTCAGATTCACCATAAGGTGTGTGGGGCAGCCCTGCTACCAGTGGAGATCCTACTGCTGGATGGGTTTCCACCATGGGTTTCCTCTGGTCACACCAGCTGGTGTTTCATGCTTTCTGCTTTTTTGAGCAGCATTCCTATTCAAGTGATTTTCTGCCATTTCACTGGCAGCAAGGGCTCTGGCTGAGCATTCTGCTCTTCCTGTGTTTTGTTAGTGAGCCTTTGCCATCAGTGGATGTTACTACCTGTCATGCTGAGCTGCTGTCCCATCTCACTTTGAGTCCAGGCATGGAAACGAGCGGTACCTTTGAGACGGTCACGTCACGCTTCTTGCCAGGAACCTGAGCACGTTGTTTGGCATGAATGCCCCACCGCTCCTGCATTGCTGAGGCTGTCACATTTGCAGGAAGTTCAGCAAAGCAGCGTGTACCTACACAGGGATTTATCTTAATCAAATACAGGGACTTGCTTCCATAGCCTGTGCAGAGAATACACCAGTTGGGAGCCAAGCTTTCTCGCTCACACTGAGCACTGTAACTATCTTTAATGCTGATGCACTGGCATAGCACAGATGTTGTTCAGTTAATGCCAGGCTAAGATTGAGGCTGGTGCCAGTGAAGTAAGGCTCCGTGGCCAGGGCAGTCCCTTGTCTGAATCATACCACTATGGGCATCCACACTTTACAGAACTGTTCCAAAAAGCCCGAGTGCCTCCATGTTCTATAGGGCATGGGGTGAATTTCACACTTGCCTGGTGTGAAAGCAGAAAACAAAAGACAAGTGAGGTGTTTATGAGCATCATTTCCTGCTCAGGCTTTGCTTGTGTAACCTCTGTGGTACTTGCCTCTGCCCTTTGTGCAGATGGCAAGTGCCTAGGTGGTGGTGGCAGAGGAACTTAATTTGGTGCTGTGACATATTTCTCATACAGTTCTTCCTCCTTCAGCTTCTGAAGACCTCCTCTTCTTCTTTCCTCCTCTGCTTGTGTTGACAGAAGAGTCAGTGGTGTTAATACAGCATTGGCTTTTGTGCAGAGGAACAAGGGATCACCTAAATTTTGGACTCTGTTGCACAAGAGTTTCTTGTTGCATGGCTTGTAATTAAAGCACATCATTTGCAAGCACAGTTGATGATGAGCAAAATTATTCGCACCGTGTTACAGATGGCTTGCCTTAAAGCAGGTGCAGTGCAATAGGGCAGACAACATTGTAAGGCTACAAACCACATTTTAAAGTCATGCTGGTTTCTGGATGGCCCTCTAAAAATATGCTTTGGCTTGACCGCAAGATAAGGCTCTGATGCAGGAATTACTGAGAGGAACATTGTGGCCTCTGTTGCACAGGTTGCTAAGCTAAATAATCACAGTGGTTGATTTTTAGTGTTCGGACTGGTGAATCTATGAAAACACGGCTGAGTGTTGCTTTGGTTTACTGGAATAGACTATCCCAAATTGTCCTCTCCTAAACATCCAGTTCAGTCACCCCAGTCCATAACTGAATAGTTCTTGTCCAGAAGAGGAAGAGAGACTAAAATGCCTCCTTAGGTGCAAATTCTAGATCTTCAAGTCTTACAAAGCAGTACACACCAATGAATGGAGCAGCAAATGTCCCATTTTCTTATTTTCTAATCACTGTGGTGGCTACAAGTGACTCAGTCTTTGTTGTTTCGGTTTTTTGCTCCTCTTACTGCTAGATGCCTGAAGGCACCTTCAGATGCAAGAGTGTATTTCAGCATCCTAGCTCCTTGCAGTATTTTGATACCATTTACATTGTATCACCAGGACGACTGACATCCTGTAAATTGAGTTAACGCTATTGATCGTGATGTTACTGCCAGGAATATCCAGCACGCATAACCCCACAGCAGATATAGTTCAGATATTCTGATCTGGTGCCAGATGGTCTGCTCCCCGTCTTGCTACTATTTTCTTTCTGCTGCAGTTGGAGGATGACCCATTATTGTTATAAATACAGACGTGGACACAGCAAATAACATTCTCATGGCTGTACCACACTGAAGCTTTTTCTTTATAGGCCAGCTGCAAGTTTAGAATCGGGGACCAGCTGAAAAGCATGGTGTGAAGAACAGAGAGTACAAATAGCACAGTGTGGTGGGGCTGGGAGCAACAGCCAGGCCATAGAAGAGCTTGCCTTGCAAGTGCAGGTTGGGTGGAGAGCGGTGCAACTGCTCCACCAACAGATGAAGTCTCAGATGGGTGCAAAAGGACTGCACATGCTGCCGCCCAGATCTTCTGATGTGCTTTTTACCCTTGGAGGAGATCGTAAAGCCTCACCTAACTGCATCTCTGCTATGTACATCCTTAGGGAGTTTGAGGTTCCCGCTACTGCTGCTCAGCCGGCCTGGCTCATTCTTGCAACTCTTCCACTTAAAAAAAAGCTCTGTGATGGAAGACAATTTTAAAATAATCCATGCAGTCCTGCATTTTGGAGCCTTCTGAAATGCAATGCCAGCCTTCCTATACTACTCATCTAGGGACTAAAGAGCAAGAGAACAACTCCAATGCTAACCACAGAGCCTTCTTTTTCAACACAGGATGTTTTGAAATTGTGAGGCAGTGCCTAGAATGAATGGCATCTGAGGTAGTCCTTGGAGTGCACAGTGAAGCAGATGCGGTTTTCATGTGGACATAGCACATATCTGCTTCCAGCTTCTTTCGGTCAAGGAGTCTTGGGAGTGGAGGGTGTGAAGATGAGCTGCCGGGACTCCCTTGGCACAGACATAGAATCTTGTGGCTTGAAACATGAGCTACCGTCTCCTGAAAATTGTAATGGTTCAAAATGGGAACTGCTGGGCTTAAAGCCCTGCCACAAATCTGCCCCAAACTGGGGAAAACAAGTTGGCTTCTTCAATTCTGCCCTCATTTATTCATTTCTGCCTTTCAAAAGGGCAGGCAACACATATGCATACCACTTGTTTGAGATATAAAACCATAGATGGTTTGTATTTGAAATCAGTGCAACAACTCCCCTGGTTTTAATTTACATACTCTTGGGCTGACATTTTAAATTCCTGGCAGAAATGTGGCCACACTAAGAAACTACTAGACCCAGACAGTATTGAATGATATATGAGATGGTTGCTCTGCTTCTGCCTTGAATCCATCCATCAATTAGCATTCAAAGTCTCTTTTGAAATACAGTCAGACTTTTATTACTGTAATACAAATTTGTGGTCTAGCACATGCCTTTTCATTTAAAAAGAAGCCAACATCTGAATAAACAAAATCACTGCACTCCAAGAAGATGCCAGAAAGCCCTGTAGGCTCTTTTTCATGGACTTAGCATAGGCTCCAGGAGTTTCCTGGTATATAGCGTAGAGACCACAACTGAGCTTTGAACAAGTGCAACCAGGCAGTCTGGCCCCCTGGTTGCAGCAGTGGCTCGGCTGTCTAGATTCATTTTGCAATGACTAAAAATTAAGTTATTCAACTCATCCCATAGAAAATATGAAAGATAGAGGGGTTTACTGAGTTTGCCTCTCGTGCGCAGAGGTGGGGCGTGGCAGGATTTTTTGTGAGCACATTGCTGATCCCAAAGTTCTATGTTAAAGTCAATTTGCGTTTGGGGAGAAGATGAGAGGAAGAAAAGCCTTGCGTTTTGTGTCCTGTAGGTGATTAAAGCCGTGGAGGAAGGCTATCGCCTGCCAAGTCCCATGGACTGCCCTGCTGCTCTCTACCAACTAATGCTCGACTGCTGGCAGAAAGACCGCAACAGCAGGCCCAAGTTTGACGAAATTGTCAGCATGTTGGACAAGCTCATCCGTAACCCGAGCAGCTTGAAGACATTGGTTAATGCATCAAGCAGGTACAGGCTCAGCCCAGAACCATTTCTCAGAGCAAGCTCCTTGTCTGAATACCCACTCCTAGGGTTGGATTCCCTCTGATTATTTACCCTGCATGTGTTGGTGGGTGGATGTTCCTTCAGCTTCATTATGTCCAGGGGAGTTTACTCAAATCAACTTTTTCTGTTGCAGGTAGCAGCCAGGTGAGCAATTCACTTACTCTAAATGCAGTGCTGCTACCACAAAGAAAATTACCACGGTCTGTCTCTCAGAAACAGGAGCTTCAGCAGTACTTTGTCTGTGACAAAACTACCTGTGCTCCACCGCAAGGTTAGAGAAGGCAAGACTTGAGAGCATGAGGTAGACAGTAAACACTGCTCCAATTATCTGCCTGTTGACTTTATCTTGGTAATACAAACACAGAGTGTCTCTTGCGGAAAATCTTAGCATGTGCAAAGCTCATGGATGTCCAGGTGCATCCTTCCACAGCTATTCCCAGGCATGCTAGCCACCGCTACAAGCTGTGGGAGTCTTGGTAATTGCAAGAGGAGGTCTGTGGTTCCCAAAGTGCTGTACACAAACCCTTCGCTAAAACCACATTAAGTGAACAAAACAGCCAGTTTGTATTTATACTTGAATTTGAATAGCTGCACAGCTACAAGTAAGGTAAACACAGTCAAGAAATAAAGCTCCACTTGGGGAGAAGGAGCTAAATAGTCTTGGAGAGGCTTCTTCTGTTTTCACTGTAAGCACACAATTACTTCTGAGCCATCCGTGTTGCTAATCACACAGTCCCTTGTAAGGTCATAAAGTTTTTAGAGATATATATAGATATATATATATATAAAAATATAAATGCTGCTTCACGGATGGCGGTCGTTTCCCTGATTAACAGTGGAAAAGGCCCTTCAGAAAAGTTTATTCTCAGAGGAGGGACAAAGCAAGATACTTTGTTTTCTTTGAACAGGAATGAGGGAGATAAGATTAGGTTAGACTGGCAGTATGGACCAAAGCAGATGTACTGCTGTGAGCTTATAGTAATTTGTCCCCACACCTTCCAAGTGAGCCTTGCAGAGCTGCACGTGGCACATCTTACCTGCTGCAGCTGGACATCCCTATGGTGGCATGTCCCTGCGCATGGCATTTCGTGCACTGAAAGAGAAGAACCTGAAATCTCTGTTAATTTTTAAATACGAGATAGATCTGGTTCCTTGGGCTATTTTACATGTAACATTTACCATTTGAAGAAATTATTCTTGTTAGCAATTAGATGTAATGTCAGTGCCAGCAAACCTGCAGGAAAAGTTTATGACAGCATAAAACATGTGAGGTTTCTCTTTTATTTTCAGCTCAGAACAGTTATTTTCCAGGCCTGTTATGTGGAGGTTCCTCCACTCTTTTATACCAAACTGTTATGCCAGATGAGGAAAATAGGCAGGAAACCATTTCCTTGAGCTGCTAAGCACTTTGCTGATGTTTTATTTCATGAATCGGTCCATGCAATTCCAAACCTCTCCTTTTCAGAGCTGCTGTGGGTATTTTTGATATGGATGGAACACCTGAACAGTCAGGCTTTGGGGCTGTGTTTCTGTTCTCATGGATTGCTGTGCCCAGACCATAGTAATTCCAGATGAATCATAATTTCAATATAGAGCAGCTGTAAAGGATTTTTTTATATATGTAATGTGTTCTTTATGGAAATTCTCATTAATGCAAATAAGGGAGGAAGTCACTCTCTACAGTGTGTGCTATGATATCACAAGGTACCTCCTGACATTAGTGATGAAAATCCACTTCTCATTATGATTACTTAGGAGTTTTGAATTTCTCATGTGTATAAAATGTTATGGGAAGCCATTATGTTCTTGGTACTGCAACTATTCACATTTTATTAGACCCTTCAGCATTGCTATTAAATAAACAAATAATACTAATGTGCTCATAAAATATATGAAGATTCCTGAAGTGCTATAATAATATAATATCCCAGCTCTCCTTCCAGTTGAAAGTCTTTTAAGTGTAATAGCCACCATCAGAGGCTGACCCAGAAAATGTTTTTTTTACCTGTGGGTAATAATCCTTACGCGAGGCTTGTGTCAGCTGTGTGTCCCGTTTTACAAAGCTGGGAACAAATCTAGTTTCTTTCCTGGCTGACCTTGGACAAGCCCTCTTTGCTCTCTGCAGATCATTAGTGGGGTGGTGGACCCTGCTTGTGCCAGGTGCTGTATCGGTGCTCCTGCCACGGTGAAGGGTTATTATTTGCCTGAATTGCTTCTTCCGTGCGTGGCATAGCTGAGCGGGGAGCAACTGCCGTGGCAGGGTCTGGAGTGAGGGTGTGGGAGCAGGAGTGTACCTCGGTTTGCAGGCTGGAGCGTGGCTGGAGCATTGCTGCTCTCTGCAGGCTCGCTGGATGCTGTCCGCATCGGAAACCCCCCCGTGAGTGCGGGAGCAGCCCCTGGACTGTTAATGCTCCCTGGACTGTTAACAGCTGCCTGCCATCGACGGCCGCTGCTGGGAAATGTAATTTGGGTTTCAGCTTCCAGGCTCTGCACTGTCTTAAGTTAATTATGAGCTTTAAAGGCGGAGGAAGAGAGCAAAGCAGGAGTCGTCAAAGTGAAGACTTTGAAGTAGGAGTGACTGGGGGAGCCTACTCGTGGCAGAGAGGTAACTGGGATAGATGCCAGTCCTCTCTTTCTCTTTCTGCTTGTGGTGAGGACCTGAAATGGCAGGAACTAACTCAAGAGTGGGTGAGGTTGCAGGTGAAGTGGTGTGTTTGATACATTGCATATCAAGCCTGCTGGGAGGATTTAGGCTGCAGCAATCACTGAAAATGGAGCAAAAGAATCATCTTTACCATTAAAAAATGCAAGCAACTTGAGTAATGTTGCGTGTATCTCAGTGCTGATTCTGTTTGCTTCTTTGTTTTTGCTTGTCTTTAGAGTGTCAAATCTGTTGGTAGAGCACAGTCCAGTCGGGAGTGGTGCCTACAGGTCGGTGGGTGAGTGGCTGGAAGCCATCAAAATGGGCCGATATACGGAGATCTTCATGGAGAATGGATACAGTTCAATGGATGCAGTGGCTCAGGTGACCCTAGAGTGAGTAGTGTCCAGATCATTTTCACCTCATTTCTTGGAATTGCAACGGGAGGAGGGAGGAGAAAGACAGACCATTCAAAAATGTGCACGGATGAGGCTGCAGAAAGGGAGAACTGTGTTTGCAGTCAGCAGTTTCCCTTGTAGCATCTCTGTTGACAACAAGTGGAGGCAAGACTAAAACTTAAAATCATTACACTGGCAGCCAGTACTCTGGCTCCTTTACTCACAGAAATTCATGCATGAGTTTCTGTAATTGCTAGGCCATCCTCTTGACACAATAGCAGTTGATTATTTGGGGTTACCAACAAAATAAACCCTCTACCCTACTACTAAATGTAAAGGTGCCA
Organism: Dryoscopus gambensis; assembly: GCA_013389985.1. Taxonomy (NCBI): domain Eukaryota; kingdom Metazoa; phylum Chordata; class Aves; order Passeriformes; family Malaconotidae; genus Dryoscopus; species Dryoscopus gambensis. Next base: position 560,382 of record WEIT01003878.1, read on the forward strand.
GGGTCCCTGCTGAGATATCCTGCCTTCACAGCAGATGAGCTGGTTTCAGGGCTGATCTGGATATAACCAAGTGAACAGTGAAGCCCAGTAAGGTGTGGAAACGGTATTCAGCATTAACAGAAATAGGTAACAGCTGATGCCAATGCAAGAGCATCAGCATCACCACAGCTGTAGAGGACAGGCTTCCTGAATGAGACTCTTTCTTCTGAATGTGCCCTTGGTTTTTGCGTGTGGGTGTGACTGCAGCTGGGGCAACAGCCTTCAATGACTTGGTAAATGCCTCAGGGCTGCTAATTTGCTGTGCTCCACCTTTAATTGCCTGCCTTGCTTGTGTAATTGCGTCAATACTTTCCTGCTGCTGCCCGTGCTGTCTCAAACTCGCCTCAAAGCCTGCCTTCCTAGCTGGGTTAATTTGAGCTTAGTTTACTGCTGGCATTAAGGCAGAAAGGGAAGAATTATACTCCACTGCTTTGGAGAAGGCTGTGTCTCCTCTGACCACATGCAGATTGCCAGTGCACATACAGAATTACTGCTGAAGACTAAAAATAAACCAAGAAAAATCGCCCCACCCCACAGAACCCCCCACAGCAGCGTTTCCCCCTGTCTGCCACAGTGCTTGCTGTGGAGCTCGCTGTACAGCACAGGAGTGTGATGCAGGTCGGGGGCATCTCCATGGAGTTCAGTTGTCCATTACATACCTGGAGCGAGTGCAGGAGCGTATCTGCTCTCACGCTCATTTTATTTGCTCCGCTCACATCATCAATATTTGCCCCTTACACCTGGACTCATCCGGTCTTTTTTCATCCATTCACACGAAAACCCTGAGCGAGGGATGAAATCCTCTCTAGCAACTGTCTGAGAAGTCCGAGTGCATGGATTCTTACCTAGATCCTCTTTTGAGCTCCTGGGACTCTTAGGTGCTCTTTCCCAGCCTTGTCCTGCAATTGTGTGTCATGTTACTTGGCTTTTGAGGACTCCACAGTTTAGACTGATAATCTACAAACATTGACCAAGGAAGAGGGCATCCATCCCCAGGCTGGTCAGAGTCCACACAGGAGAAATAGCTAGCCAGAGGTTGAGGGGGAAGAAGTGGCACAGGATAAAGTATTAATTTCAGAGAAAAGGAAATGATTGAAGCATTCCCTTCTACAGTACCGCCCCAATCTTATAATCAGAGCAACTTCTGGTAGAAAATACAGATTGTCTAAAATACATCACAGATTTATTGCTGTTTGGCTCAATTAGTCATATCAAAGAAGAAAATTATGCTTCTAGCTTGTTCCTCTTTAGAATTTTCTGCAATTTCAAGAGCTCTACATGAAATGCCCAGATGTAAAATGCTTTTGTTTGGGTCACAGAAAATGTTGACTTGAAGCCCAAATTAGTGGGTGTTTTCAACAGCAAATTAGAAGTTTACTTACTTGTGTAACTTTAAACAATCTTACTATCCCTCCTACACCATCTTAGCATCCCATGCTGCTGACAAAAGTATTCCTAACCTCCAAATTCCTAAAGTGCAACATTTCAGATTATGAAATAAGATCCTTAATTCGACTTTAAAATTTAACTATTTCCCTGTGTTTACTCTTTGGTATTCCAGAAATTTCAAAAATGTTCCCCAAAATCTTTTCAGGCTATGCAAAAAGTGCTTTAAAATGGTGATTCTGATTGGCAATGAACCAAGAAACCCATTACCTGCACAGTTCTAGCCAGAAAGGCAAGTTGGTTTGAAAGTCTTTAAATAAAATTATAGCTGCCAGAGATGCTCTGACCCTCACCAGCTGCAAACCTCCTTGAAGGTCCCCTCACCAGGTCCCAGGATGTTCTCTATGGCACAAATGTCATCCTAGTGGTCCCAGAGGAGACAACATGTCTGAACTGCTCAGCTTCAGCTTTCTTCTGGGCTTTTAGAACAGCAGAGCAGTGCAAAGGAGCTGATGCCTGGCAGCCTGGGGAGCTTTGGGGGTTTTTTTTAAACTGGAAGGACACATTTCATGGATTCATCTTCCATTTCAGTTGAAACTGAAAAACAGGTTGAAACCTATTCCAGCTAGTTAGTTATCCATGTCAGCAAATAAATTCCCCCTCCCCACCCCAGCTGCCTGTGGACAGAGGTTCTTATACCGATACCTGCTTGATTCTTCTCTGTCAGCCCACACACCTTTGCATTGCAGAGGTGGCTTGGCAAGAAGGCTTGACCCCACCCACGTCTGGTTTTGGGAGAACTGTGGAAGATTAATCAAAAAGCCAAGTACCCATCCAAATCAAAACTCTCTCATCCCTCTCAGATATGGTAAAAAAAAAACAAACAAAACAAAAAAAACCCAGCAGATCCTCAGCTGTTGAAAAAAAGGGAACCCATCATAGCAGCTTAAGAGGAAAAGTGTCATGTATTGAAGTCCGGAGCTCAGGCTGATGTAAACTGGCAGATTGCCCTTAAAAAATAAAGTAAGGGAGAAAAATGTCTCCTGGTGGACTCAGCTGAGACTCTTACGGGTTCTCCAGAGAATAAACACCAGAACAAGCAAAGTTCTTTAAAGGTTGATATACTGAGAGAAGTTGGATTTCTGGAGGTTTTCATTTTTTTTCTCCCTGTAAAAGGGAAAAACAAAACATTTTGTACTCTGCAAAGGAGAATTCAGGTTAAATGTTCCTTGTCATTTTTAATAGAGGCAACTGTTCTGTATATTCCAGAGCTGGGACTTGGGGGGATCGGGTGAAAAGATGATCTGAACATCTGAAAGTAGCTTGCTTTCCCCAAATGACATCAGTAAAACAGTCTTTACAATTTAAGAGGTTGCCTTCAAATACCATCCAAAATGATCTTCACCAAATTCAAATGGTGCACGAGACAGATGTAGAAATTAGATGTATAATTGCCGCCAGAAAAAGCAGAGAAAAAAAACCATATGATAAATGTAAAGAATTTCTAAAATCTACTGAAAAAAACCGACTAGTGCTGTAGGAGGGGTTAGCCATAACACTGACAGGACTGGTAATTGTGGGTGCCCAGCTTGTGGCTTCTTTACAGGACATGGTAACATGAACATGAGAGATGTTCAGCATTTTTTTTGAATCCTCCCTCCCCTGACATGAAAAGCAGAATCCCGATTACCACTCTAATTCTTTCAAACTGATTGCTTGATGAATTTATTCCAGAAAAGAGTAGTATTAGTGACAAATTTCTGAAAGCAAAAGATTAAAAATCTAGAGTCAATGAACATCACCCCAAGTCCTAAGCTCTGCCTAATTACGCAAAGACCTGAAAATGTATGTGTTCAAACAAAGAGTGATTTCTACATTTAGCTCTAATTCTTGCAAAGGGATGAATCACCTTGTGAAAAGTGGAGCCTCACCCTCCACCCTCTCTTTCCAACTGGATATCAGACTTGAAGTGGACCAGACCTGCTCTTTAAACTTGTGGACCACCTAGTGACTTTGAGTGTGTCTGGAGCTCTTTCAATCCACTGCAAGAATAACTTTACCAGGACAATACTCAAGAATAGATAGATCCATGACATGAGTTTCAGTCTGACCCTTGACTGGACCAATTACTAACCATGTGGACTACATATTTTCACCTTTTGAAAGATCTGTACTCACTGAATCTCAGGACACCCTGTTGTTTGTTATTAGATGAAGAGCTCTGAGTATTTGTAATAATATGTGTTGTGTTGCTTTGCATTGTATATATTTTTCTTCTAAAATAAAATAAATTATTTATTAAAAGTTATACTGGATGAAGAACATTTAAGAGTTCACCTGCTCTAGATGCTTATTCTTAACCTGAAATCTCAGTCCTGGGATTGTGATGCTGTGTCTGCTTCCGGACAAATTCTCATCTTGTAATCAAGTAGAATGAGAATTATGAGTAAGAGCAGATGAACTCTTAAAACAAAAATTTTTAAGTCTTCATTTCATGCAAAAGTCCCTAGCAAGTGGATTCCTCTCTCTTTAGCATTGTCTGAAGGTCTTAGAGGTTCTTCTTGTTTCCCCTCGTTCAAACTGACAACTAACTCCATGAGTAGTCCCAGTCTGCACGGGCAATTGTAGTTACACCACGTGCAGAAGAGTGGTGAGATCCGCCCTGGATGGGAGATGAAATACAAAATATCTGTGGTAGGCTGACAGCTGCTGCCCACGAAGATCTTTCAGGACTGTGGCCCTTTTGCTTGTATGACTAAACCGGCTGGTGAGGGGGTTGTATTTTATGTGCCAATCCAGTCCTAGTCTACACTGTGTTTGGCAAACTGGTCCATGGTGTGTAAGTAGTTCTATTTGTAAATAAAATGTTTTAAATCTATTTCTTACAACATGGAGACTGTGAATTCAACCCTTGCAAATGGAGGCTATTACAAGGAAGGGGATACCGTGTTGTCACTGGCATGTTGCAGCTGGGCTTCCGGGCAAGGCCATGGAAAGAGAGCAGCATGCACGCAGCTGTGTGCAGGCTGCTTGGGATGAGCTGACATCAGTTTTCCCCTTTATTTCCTTGGCTTTTTGGTCAGCTTGGGTCAGCTTTTTAATACCTTGTTGACAAGTTCAAATTCCTGCCTGCTTTCCTTCTCAGCCCTACATCAATGAAAGAAGTGAAAAGATAAACTTTCTCCCTAAAATGAGAATAAAAGTTGTCTCATGGCTGAGGAGGACAAGTATTTGGAAGCAGGGAGACCACACAGCACATGGGTGCACAGATCTCCACTGCCGAGGCACACACAAAACCCAGCACCAGGGGTCAGGTCACTTCCACAGCCAGGAGCAGCCTGGACCCTGATCGCAGGTGCTGTTTGCCCACGGGTCTTAGCTGTGCCTTTTCCTCGAGGGAATGCACGTTTTTATTGCAAAGCCCTGGTGAATGTTGGCTCACATCTCCTCTGCAGAGCTGAGCCCAGTGAAATTACCACTTGGCTGCAGTACCATGAGCCAGGCAGCTCTGGACTGGAGCTTGAAGGCAGTTGTTTTGCAGCCCTTTGGCACAGAAGTTGTTGGGGTTCTTTTGCCCCCAGTCAAGCTGGTTTGCACAGCCAATTGTTCAAAATTATCTTCTGCCTTACACTGCTTTAAGTCCTTCAGCACTGGATGCATGGGAACGTGCAATGTGCTGTAAGTCATGCTTGAAACATCAGAATTAAAGCCCCTGCATTCTCTAGGCAGCTTTTAGAAAGTTTAGTTGCTGTCTTTGCAAAGTGGCTTTTGAATAAAGCTGCTGATGTTTATACTTGGCGATCATCTGGTTCAGGAGCTGTTGTCTTCTGGTTCGTGTTTGCTGAGATGAAAGACCCCACAGTAGTGTTTTTCCCCTCTCTTAGGAGTCCCCCATGCTTTTGGCGGGTGGCTTTGTATTTGAGAGGATTTGATATTAAAAGGAAAAAAAAAAAAGACTGGATCCCCTGATGAGCAGTTAATGTTTTGAAACCAGAAACTCTTTTTTCCTCTTTCTCTCTTGTAAATCAATGAGACACTCCTCAAGGATGTTGAGTTAAGAGGATACTATATGGGGGAAAAAAAGGCTGTGTAGTGAACTGGGTGGGGGGGTTATTAGACTGATGGGGCTGTGTGTGAAAGGCCAAGACATGCATGCTTTTCTCCGAGTTTCAGGCTGGACTTTTCCAGCATAACATGCAAGAGTGTCAGAAATTATACATCTGTGAAATACATGGTACTGGATTTTCAAAAGAGCTCAGCTTGCACTTTAGATACCTGGAAAAAAAAAGCTGATTTTTCAAAAAGTGCCAGCAGAGCAGGACTCAGCAGGGGGAAGATGGATGTTGTCTCTTTTAAAAATCAGGTCCTATACTGTGTTGGTTTTGGGGGTTGGTTTTGGTTTGGTTTTTTTTTTTGACCTCTGGTGTGAACTTCCAAGTGTGCTGTGTACATAAAATAAATTGCATGTAACAATAGCATTACTTATTTTCCTTCATTATTAAGATGGCTTGCTGAACTAGTTTCACAATTCAGTGGAGGCAGAAATGAAAGTATGTCCCCCTGAGAAGGCAGACACCTTTTGCAGGTGCTGCAGCCTTTTCTCTGCCAGGTAAGGAGCACTGTCGATGTGTCTCATAGACCTCCTTTGCTCTCTGCCCCTTATGTTATGATTTCCCTTTGCATCATCAAGAAGCGTTGCCGAAAAAGGGTACAATAATGAAATTATGTGTTTAGCCCAAGGCAAAAAATCTGGTATTTTCCAAATCAAAAAGCGGAAAACATGACAGTCCTTGGAGAAGAACAGATCTAGCTTCTGGCTTCAACTAGTTTATGTGTTAATGTATTAGCCTTCACTCAAGACTGCTCTTTATTCAAATCAGTGTTCATCTGTCTAATTTATGGACATGGATGGTTGGTTGTACTTGCAAAGGAGTTTCTGTCCAGAATGTGAAGCTGCTGAGAGAGGCACACCTCCATCGGTAGCTTGTGTGAAAATGTTTCAGTGTTCCTTGCACGTGCTCACCTGCAGTCCAGCACACAGCCCTGCTGTGAACTGTAGTCCAGGTTTGCAATTATGTCTCAGCTGATGGTTGGGCTCCCGGGTGTTGCTGGGGGTTCCCAGTTCTTGCATGAATGCAGCACCGTGGTTTCCAAAAAAGCAGCTGCGTGTTCAAGGTCACATCTCAGTGGCTTTCAGTGGAGAAATTTCTCCTAGAAGACTTGCACACAGGGTGTCAGCAGCTCTGGGATTTGTGAGTGTGTTGTCAGGAATGTAAGGCACAACTTAGAAACATCCTTAATTCAGTGCAGTCTGGAAGTAGGTGAGGGACTGCTCTTTTTCTAGTGGAAGTCTTCTGACAAAACACCGTATCTCCTATAGTCAGACTGCTTCTCTAACAGTTTCTGTGTCTTACACTGGAAACATTTATGCAACTGTCTTGATGTTTCTTCTGAGCTTTTATTCCTACAATTTCTTTGTTAACACTTTTCCACCCAGTAAGAAATCTCTACAATTATACTCTGCCATAACCGGTGGCCTTACCTGGCTTTAGATATGTCACTGCATCTGGTAACCCAAGGTCCTGCGGTGGTATCTCCAGGAGATGACTTGTCCCACTCCTGTCTTTGGATGGGATAAATTGTACCCTGGCCTCTTTTATGCCATTCATATGAATCACATGAAGGTGATTGCCTTTATCTATACACCTGAATTTTGGAGGGTAGAGTTGATGACAACCAATCTTTCCTCCTGATCCTGCATTTTACATAAACTATCTTATTTTACAGCTTTTCTGTAATGAGCCCAGTAGGCAGAATCAACACAAATGCCCTTGGCTTCTAGAATTCACCCCCCCGCAAAGAAAAGCCAAATGTGGGTTTATGGGAAGATTTGCAAACACCCAAAGGGGAGCTGCTTTGCTAATTCTTGTTGACTTTAAGGGGTCATCAGGATGGTGGCCACGCTTGAGGCTTTTGCCATTTGTGTTTCTTTGGCTTTCCCTCATCTGAAGAGGAAGAAAGCATGGATTGACCTCACTCATCACTGCTCATATCCAAGACCAAATAACCAGCCTTTCTCATGAGAAGAGGAAACTGCAACATGGGCTTTCTTACATGGCTTTTCTCTTGGAAATAGGACTTTTCACGCCTAGCAGAATCCTTGGCCAAAGATGATGCTGACACTTTTCTCTCTGGCCTTTCTCCTTGGCCAGCAAGGTGATCTCATTCAAGTCACATCACCTCTCTGAGATGCTGTCAGCTGTAAAAAAAAAAGGTTTTACAAGCAGGGAAAATAAAACTTGCCAACTAAACGTGGCTCCGGGAGCTGCCAGTGGTAACAGGTAGGCACTGGCAGCGGCAGCAGCGCATGCGGCGCGTGGTGTGCGCGGCGACGCGTGCCTGAGAGGTCCATGGAACCAACGTCTGCTTTCTCCCACAGGGATTTGAGACGTCTGGGAGTGACACTTGTTGGTCACCAGAAGAAGATAATGAACAGCCTTCAAGAGATGAAGGTCCAGTTGGTGAATGGGATGGTGCCGTTGTAACACGGTTTTTAAAGTTGCTTCCTCAAGTGGGTCGGTCCTGCACTTTGTACTCTAGCCCTGAGATTTATTTTGACTAAAAAAAACCCCAAGAAAAGATAAAAAGGGATATTCAGTGGTTTCTTTAACTGAAGGACGTTGGCCTCTGCTGCAGCATTTCTAAAGCAGTATTTGACTAAAGTTTTCCTTTTCTTCCTATTTGTGTCCTCATTTTCATGAAGTCAGTGTAAGATGCATGGAACATGGAAACAAATCTGCTGTATGTGAGGTTAACCAGTCTCTTAAGCTTCAGCAGTGATGACAACAAGCCTTCCACCACGTTTTGTCTGTACATGGGAGGTACAAATATATATAGCACCTTTATATACTGAATTACAGCAGCACATGGTAATGCTTCCAAGGACTGACTTGAATGGAGGATTTTTGTGGCCATTCATGGACTCCCAATAGCTGCAGTTTGCTGAAGTATAACTTTGAGTCTTACTTGTCTACAGAAGTGTATTGAAGAGCAATATGATTAGATTATTTCTCGATAGATATTTTGTTTTGTAAATTTAAAGAAAAGAAAAAAAATGCTGTTACACAGCATTAAGTTATAGAGACTAGCATATAAACATGTTGCTTGCTCCATGGCAAATACAATACAGGGTGTATATTTTGTTTTCCTCCTTCTGTGTTACCAAGTTCTTTTTATTTGCTCTTTGGGGAGGATAATACATGATGAAGATGTATATACTGTACAGTTTGCTACACATAAGGTACAAGATTGGGGCTCTTTCCTTGTTTTGTTCCTTCTTTCCTCCCTCTTTTACTCAGCCTCCCTTTTGTGTTACCCCTATGCTTTGTATTTTTGCTGCAGTTTGGTTTGAGCAACACATAAAGCCTTCAGGAGCTTTGATTATGTATATGAGGTAGAAGGAGTTTGCTTAAATAAAAGATGTTGCCCCCCTCTTCCTTTACACCATGGGCTGAGGACATCCAGAAGAAGCCAAGTAAAACATCTGGTTCTTGGTGGCCTTCAGCGACAACGTGGCATCGATTTTTCTGTGTCCTGGCCAACGATAGCATGGGATTGCTTCTGCACAGGTGTTTTAGCCCAGTGGCCATCACCCAGTGCAGCCATCACCTTTGTTCCCGGAGCCCAGGAGACAAAGCATGAGGTGGTTTTAGCTGGAAGGAAGGAATTTTGTTGTTTCTTTTCTGATGATGTGGGTTAAGTCCTGGGGCACAGTGTGGGAATGAGCCCGTGGTCATCCAGTGTGGAGATTTTGTAGTATTTCTCCCACAGTGGTGGGAGTGGAATTATTTTTGGAACTGTGCGGTCCCAAGCTGTTTCTTGGCATTTTAGGTTTGGCTGTGGACCTGGCCAGTTTGGAACAGAGCACAGAGGGGAGGAAGAGCAGAATAGCCCAACATGGTCACCGCGATGGCATCCTGAGGGCAAGGAGATGCCATTCATAGGGGCTAGCACAGCTCAGATCAGGACTTGGTTGTAGCTGGGGTTCAATGTATCCATTAAAGCCCATGGTTGGTATTTTCAGAGGGACCTGAGGGCAACCCAGTCCCCTGGGAATCACACCAAGAAGTATTTTGGGGTTGTCCTCCTCCTTTTATTGTAGATAGGATTAAACAGCACAGTTAATTTGGTATTCATAGGTTGGGCTTTTATTTTGTGAAGACTGATAAAGATAAGGATTTTAAAACACCTCAGTGGATTGCCAGGGTTTGTTGTTTCTGTTAATGTATTGCTTCCTTAGAATTTGGATAGCATCTTGTGGCATCCTTCCTTAGCAATAACATCAACATAAAGAGTTGCTGTAGCTCCCTTCACCCCCAGTGCTGCAGAGCTGAGCCCAAAGAGCTCGAACAGCCAAAATAAGGCCTAATCATGTCTTGCAGAAACAGGTGTTGCAAGGCACCTTCAGCTGTTTCAGAGTCTTTCTTCCATTTCCCCCCAGCCTTTGGATGAGATTTGATACAAAGAATGGGTTTTTCTAAAAAGGGAAAGATCTAGGAGAAGAGGCTGAGTGGTTTTTTTTCCTAGCAGCATAGCTTTGTTTGCTTACAGCAGGGCTTCTTCAGGCCATATTTGCCTGTTCTGAAGTGGCCCCTTCCACCTCTGCAGGCTATTGCTGAGTTCCTCAGGAATCAGGAGAAATAGGAGGGAGAGGAGCCAAGGCAAGGTCTAACAAATTTTGATGGTGTCATTTCTCATCCCGTTGTTTCATTTTGGCAGCCACCGGACCACAAAAGAGGAACAGGGTATCAAGACATAACAATTTCAGCACGGAAAAGAGATTTGTCATATAATAAATAAGATTATTAGAGCTGTCAGCAGAACAATCTTGAGATTATTTGTGCCGCCCTGTCTGCAACACTTGGGAAAATAACATGTAGGAAGACAGAAACAACTCATTTCATCAGGAGAAATCATTTGCTTGCCTGCATCCACTGGCGGCACTGAGATGCTATTAGCAAATATGTAGCACTTTTCTGCCCATCATCTCCACTCATTCCTTTCCTGTTGGTTCTGTGGGAGGAGTTGAATTTGGTCTTTTTTTTTTCCTGAGGTCTTAAAAGCAAAATCCCCTTTTCATCATTTGTATTGCTGGGATACCTACCAGGTGCTGGCATAACCTTCAAAATGATGAACCAGTGGAAAACAAAACTGTTCTTAAGCCAGACTGCATTTGTAAATAGGGCACCTCTTCTCGCTTCCTCCAATAAATAAATAAATAACCTTTTCTATTTATTTCAAGAGCTGTTCTTGCTACAGATCTCTGTATTAATAGACTTTGTCTCGGAGCAAAAATTAAAATGTTGTTTTAGTGGGTAGGGTCCAAAGGTTACAGCTTCTATGTTCATGAGCAAATTGCAGAGACAATGGAGGTTTTCAGTTCCCATCCAAGAACTGCAAGTACTTTGTGTGTTGGGCATGGTTGTTTGTATTAGGGTGCAGCAGAACAAGAGGACAGCAACTTTTTTGGCCGGTTATGTTCTTGGAAAGGGCTGTAAGTGGATTTCCTGCCTATGGTAAGTCCAAGCATTTTGCTTTTCCAGCTCGCTACTGCTGCAACAAATTCTGGTTTTTCCAGTATATCTTGCTGATAATTGAGAGGGAGGTACTTCAAATGATCCAAAAGGTGAAAAGGCACTTTTTTTTTATACAGTTTTTCATTTTGGGAGAAGGAAGTGTCCCCAAGAAAGGCTTGAGTAGACTGACACCCTTTCATTGTGTAGCTACCACTTGGAAAAACTACTTGAGCATAAAAAAGGAAAACTGATATAAAAGGGAAAAAAATCAGTTTAAAATTTTATTTATTCCTCCTATATGTTAACAGTGAGAAGAATAAAAAATGAAGGTAAAAATCTTTTTTGTCTATTCAGTGTTGAATATAATGTAGAAAGTCTCAGTGCTCAAGAAATTGTGACTCCTTGGACTGCTGTGGACTTGAAATTAGACGTTAAGGCGTATGTAAAATACATCAGTAGCAGTTTTAAGATTAACACTTAGTTGCCAATCCTTTATTGTTATTCCTTAGAGCAGGTAGAGCAGGAGCTGGTGCATCCAGTGCTGCCAGAGCTGCAGCATCTGTCTCAGCTCCTTGCATCAGTGTTTTAACTCAGAGGAGACTGTAGCATTGCTGTATTTATTCCTCCCCTTTCCCCCTCTTTGGATGCTCTCTGTGCATTTTGTTTGTGTACATGGGGTTTTTTGTAGTGTAAGATACGAAATTTTCTATTTTTTCATAAAAATAAAAACCTTTGACTAACAGCAACATCCAGTTGTGGATCACACATGCGCTTCAACTTTCCACAAAGCATCAGAATTCCCCCCCTTGGAAAGGAAATAAATTCTCTGTATTTTTTTTTTCCTAAACGCAGATTTGGTGCTACTCTTGTGGTCTCTGAGGGAAAGAGAAGCCTTTGGGATGAGCAAGACATGCAGACCCACATGAATGCATCCTGCCTTGTTACAAGCTGTTCCCACTTTTCTCTGTTTTGGGGGGAAAATACACTTTTTCAGTCTGGTTTCTGGGGCAAAGGGCCTGCCAAACAAACCAAGCCCAGAGCAGTCCCTGACCACATATCCCTCAGAAATACCTTTTTTTTGCGTTTTTTTTTTTCCTCCCAAGATCTGATTTTGTCTGATTTTTTTTCTTGAGTGGAACCCCAGCAAACTCATGACCAATTGGAGCACCCACCACCACATGCCCTGCTCCACGGATTTGGGGGCAACCACATGCTGCAGAGGGGCGTGGGCCAGCCTTAAAGAGAGGTGAGAAAAGCCATAGGTGGGAAAGGCCAAGGGGGAAAAGACTGACCTGGGAAAGGTCTTAAAGAAGGTGGTGTTGGGCAGCCACCATCTTGTCCACTGCTGGAGGACAAAGGGAAGAGGTGTGGATAAGGGTACTGTTTCTCCTGACATGACAGGAATCTGTGGCAGGTGATGGGTAGTGGTACACTCACACCGTGGCCAGGAAAGGCACAATAGGATGGGACAGCAGGGGAATGCTGCCTTATATATTAAAGGGGGCACAAGGTCAATTGAGTTAGCATATTGAGGTTGTCAGCAACTTGGATAAAATCCTTCTGAATTGACGTGCCAGTCCCCACTCAGTGTTTTCTTGTTCAGCTTGTGTTTGTCTGCTGCTGGACCACGAAGGCAGCAGATTCTGTAAGGAATCAGAGGGGCTCTGAGGACAAAGGGAAGAACTTTTAATTTGCCCATTGCATCCTTGATAGCTTCGTGGAGGCACAGAGCCTGCTAAGGGGAAAATACAAACATGGGGAAACTTCCATTAAAAATCAGAGCTGGCTGCAAACTCCTTCCAAAAAGTTCCCCTTTAAGTGAGAACTAAGGAATTACACAGTTACCATGGGCCTTTGTGCTCAGCTTAGTTTGGGACCAGCTCTTAAACAAATCTCAAATCAGTGTTTGCCTATTATTTTCCTCTGCTGGGCTCAGAGTGACAAAAGGTTCTTGTGCTTCTGGGCACCAGCTGATAAATTCACCTGCACAGAAAGGTAAGGTGCTTTACCTTCAAAGTAGGTCCTTAAGCATGTGCCTGACTTATTTTTTGAGTGGTTCTTCTGCACAGCCTCTGTCTGGTCCCTGAATAAATGCGCAGCTGCATCTCGAGTCACAAACACCAGCTCTCGTGAATGCTTAACAAGCTGTGCTCGGGGTGATATTCTCTGCATCACTCTTGTTTTCAGTAAAGCTGAAACAAGGTGCAAAGCAAGATGACCCCTGTGCTGGAGACATTGCAGGGCAGCTAAACAGTAACTTGGTCTTTTTTTCCTATCCAGTAATGTAAAAATGGGGCTGAAGGGGGCTCTGAACCTCTCCCCTCCTCTACCAACCTGGAAAGGTTCGAGCCTGTAATGCCAGCATCCCCAGAGGATGCTGTGGCCCCAGGGCAGGAGCAGCGGGGAGGCTGCTCCCCATCACCCCATAAAGCTGAGCTGCCATGCAGAAAGCGATGCAAGATTTATGAAGCTGTGGGGAGAAAGAGTGAGGGACTCTTCATGTATTTTTCATGGGCCGAACTGCATAAATAGCATGCAATGCATAAACTGTGACTGGATACTTCCCCCCCCCCAAAAAAAAAAAGGACCAGCAAGCAGAAAAAGAGATGAAAGAATGAGATAGATTTATTCAAGTCAACAGGGCCTTCTCAAAGTCACCCTCAGGTGCATTAAGAAGCAGGCAAAACAGCACAGCCTCATCCCAGAACAATTCATCTTTGCCGACATGAGGAGGGAGATGGACCTCGAGGACTGGAGAAGGGCACACGTCGTTCCTGCTTGGTAAAACGGGTGGGTGGCAGGAGAGAAACCACCTTATCCGCGATGCCTCGGATGTGGGACTTATGGAGATGCTAGGACAAACTATTGCACCAGCAGACAGGTCAGTCTAGAAAGTGAATGACACTGGGGCACAGAGAGACAGCTCAGAATGAGATAACGCTGGGAAAAGAGGACGCCACTGGAAAACTCAGTGCAGGGATGAGGTGAAAAGGTGGTGTTCCCTGTGGCAGTTCCCTCAGCAGGTGCATGTGTGCTTCCAAGTGCGCAATTTTAGTAATGCGTCTGCTGCCAGAGCTCACACCTCATGTACATGAGGACAAGTATCAAAACAATCCCAGGATGAGATTGGGTAGGAAATGGAAGCCAGAGCAGCACAGCCGCCAGGAAAAACCTTTGCCCATTTTGCAGCCATGATTGCAGGCCAGGGTGTGTTTGCAGTTATTGCATGCCATAGGGTTTCCAGGGGGGAAAAGGCCTTGGAGAAACAGGTGTGAAGTGTGTGATACTCACTGAACGCACCCATTGCCTCTATAATGTGACTGCCGGTGGGAGCATCTGGTCCAAATCCTTTGGGAGCTACTGGATATTGGTGGCTGCAGGCCCCAGCGTTACAGTGACCTTTGACAGTCCATTAACATACGGCTCATTACTTTCCTCCCAGAATGTCCTATGAGCCAGCCATGGAAGGAGAACAAGGGACCCATGTAGGTGATTTTCTTACCCCTTCATTTCCTCACCCCTAGCTGGGGTCAGCTTAATTACTCATATCATCAGCTGTAGTAATATTCAGCAAATTGAGTGTAAGAAAAGAAGGTGCTTTCTTACACTGGTGTGCTGCTTTCATAATCTGTTAACAGCTCTAACCAGGTTTTTTTGACCCCAGAACTCTTCAAGCTCCCCCTTAAGTGGCCAGCAGATGCATTTGTGCTGGTGAAGATGACTTATTTCTCTCAAAGCTTATTTTTTTAACTACAAAACCCAAAGAAAAATCTTCCAATCTTTCCAGCTGAAAAATAAAAAAGCAGCAAAACTGTGTGATGGGCTGCCTGCCGTTTTCTTGGTTTGCTCCCAATAAAGACCATATTTATTACAAGAAAATAGAAATCCTATGGATTTCTCTTCTGAGGTGCTGTGTTTCAAGCTTGACATTTAAACATGAAACTCCAGGCTCTAAAATTTAATCATTTATTCCTCAAGATATATGGTGTGTGGAGCCACTGAGCAAAAGGGCATGCAAGGTAAAAATATTTCGGGGGGGGGGGGGGGGGGGGGGGCGGAAAGGAAAATAAGGAAAATACCTGTTCATTAAAAAAAAAGATAGGGATCAGCCTCTCCCATCCAGTGGACAAAATGCTGTCAAAGTGGCATCCTGTGGTCCCTTTCCATGAGATGTGTAGGAGCTCAGGACTTACTCACGGCTTGCTAATATCCTTCAAATGGGATATGATTCATGGTTGGACCCAATTACTGGAGGAGGGAGAAGGAGGCGTACGTGTATGTATGGAGATATATATGTATAGGTGCATGGCTATATATGCACACGTATGCAGAAGCACTGGGTGATCATCTCTTAATTAAGACAAGAGTTAGGGCCTGGCTGATAAATGGTGAATGGCAGCAAACAGCCCAGGAGTGAGACTGGACTGGGCTGAAAAGAGTGTTTTGAGCCAGGCACGGGGGGGATAGATGGACATCATCAAGGTTTGGCACTGGGAAGGATTTGGCCTTCATTAGTGTTCCTGTCCCGGAAGGAATTAATGCCCTGGGCAGGAGAGGAGGGAGGCAGTGTAGGGTGGCTGTAGAAGGGAGGGGTGTTCTTGCTAGTGCTAAAATCCCACCAAGCTCCATCCCACTGGGCAGTCACCAGCCCTCAAAGCAGGGAAGGGTGGATTGAATGGGCTGGATAAAGTGGCTGGGAACATGCGCTTGGCAAGAAATGAGGAGAAATTAGATGGAGGGGAGCCACAGGCATGGCTTTCATCCTGGCTTGGCCGCTGCTTTTCAGCTTGAAAGTCACTCACAGACCTAAAGGTCAATCCACGGTGCCCAGGTGGGAAAAGAATATGTTTATTTGGCTTGGAAACAATGGCCCTTTTGGGGGGGTTTAGAATCTTGCAGTGGAAAACCAGGCTTTCACAGCCAGAGTTTGTGAGCAGCTGAGTGCACACTGAGCCCTACACAGGGACTGGCTCGCTCAGCACCTGCTAAAACCTGGGTTTGGGTGACTTTAGGTCTTGAACATGCCCAGGTGGGTTCTTCCCTTGGCCCAGCAAGGAGAAAGGGAAGCATGAGTGGTCCCTTCACCCCTTTGAAACCCAGGGTTTGGAGAACAGGGCTGTATAGCCAAAATCTTCTTGTAGCAACGACTACATGTATCCCAGAGAAAACAATAAAATAAAATTAATAACTAAATTAATTGTAAATAGTCTGTGTAGGGGAAGGTTGGTGGCTCTGGCAGAGGCAAAGCTGGGCTGCCCCTTGGGAGGGGAATGCTAGAGGTGCAGTGTCCTAAATCAATATGAATAGTTGCTTCAGGGCACAGAAATCAGTCCTGCAAAAACTTCGTCCTTCTCCCATCCCTGAGAGCTGTGCTTCATTGCCTCCTAATTTTATGCAGCAGCCAAAGATACTCTGAATCCTTGGCCCCCACGTTTGCATCCCAGGCCGGACTGCAGCCAAAGTCAAAGCCCTTGTGTACTGTCCATCCCTCCCTAGCACCCCGAAATTGTGTGATTGCTTCATCAGGGAAGGCAATTAGCATTCAAGTGCTGCTGTTAGCACAATCAGAAAGACAAAAGGCTGACAGCAATAGCTGCAAAGCCGGGGCCCTAGTCAGAAATGTAATGGAGAAATAAATTATGGCAAGAGAGCGCGTTCAGATCCAGACTTCAGCTGCAGAGGGTACGAGGGCAGAAAAGAGCCCTGCCTCCTGCTCGTTTACCATCCACACTCCAGAGATCCTCATGGCTGTAACTGATAAGCAGCTAATAAACAGCTCAGCTTCTTCAGGAACAGAAGCATTCCTGTAATGAGTGGCTGAGACCCCCAGGTACCAGCCAGGGGTACTGTGAGTCCTCTTCTCACCACATCCTAGTTCTTTAAAGCCAGAACTTTCCCTTGAAAAACTCAGCTTATCTCAAGGTGCTGTTATGTCTTTGTGATAGAGGGGATTTAAGCGCCCCAGGGTTTTGCAAGCCATGATCTGGGAACAGTCACACCCCAATACTGCTGAAAAGGGGGGAGAAGAACCCAAAACAGATAAAACCTGATCACTGGAAGCAGGTTTGGGTGTAAAAATAAGGCTTTAGAAAGCCAGGTAAGTATCCCAGTGATCCCTATAAATTTGGAAATCCTGAATACAGCCTGGGAAGGGAAGGACACAGTTGTGGCTCTTTCTATGCAGCCACATTGGGCTCCCTGTGAGCTAAAAAAAAAAAAAAAAGAAAAAGAAAAAGAAAAAAACAAACAGTCAAACAAAAACAGGCAAGAAAGGGAAAAGGCAGCGAGGTGAAATGCCTCCATCAGTGATGACATTGTATGGGCACCGTTATCTCAGTGTTATCTCTTTTTTCAATATTATTCACCCATTCAAGGAGAGGAGACATCTTATTGTCTACAAGAAAGATGAAAACAAAGGTCGCTGTGCTCCAGGTTATTTTTTACACCACGAAAACATCCCACCAATGAAGCAGTGACTTTGTAGGAGCTGATAAATCAGGAGTCAAATGAAAGAATGGGGGTTTTTGTTTCCCCAGCCCTGTGATTTGATTTGATTGGAATTAGCTTCATTTGAATTTGACCCTTAGCAAAGCCCTTTTATATTCACCAGAAGGTTTACCACAGGGCACTGCAAATTTCCCAGCTTTGAGCCGTGACAGTATGAAGGGAGGTTATAAAAATATATGAGAATATTTTTTAAAAATATACAACATATATGTGTAACAAAAATTTAAAAATATAAAAGCCTTTATCAAACCAAATTTAATGCTCTAGAAATATGGTCTTGTGCTTCCCCCAGACAAGAGAAAGCTACAGAATATCTCCAGATGGGCCACACTGGGGACTTCTACTTGTGTGTGCGTCTGAGGGATGCAGAAAGGGAACCAAACTTGTGCTAATAAGCAGCTACTCAATATGCCTTGATGAGTGAATGTATTCAGAGTCTATAGAGAGCAGAGTGTGCCGCAGTGAGAATGGGAGATGATTCCCCTCATATGAATTTGCCTAAGTACAGAATAAACATCTATTTTTTTTTCTGCTTTCCCCCTTTTTCTAAAGCCCAGCTGTCTCTTAATGCATATAATGATGGTCCCTCCAGGGACCAAGCCTGAATTCCCATTCATATGCAAAAATCATAAGTGAGAAACTTTAGATTTGGCCCAAATAACAGTGTGCACTTCTCCCAGTGAAGGAAATTCCAGCTTGCCATATTTTTTCCTGCTCAGTGCATGCCAGATGTCTTAAAAAAAAAAAAAAAAGAGGGGGATGGTTATTCCTGTGTATGGAGCCAGAGCTGGCAATAAGGAAATGATGCTTTTGGCACACCCGTAACTTGCCGCCTCCACACGGGAGCATGGAGCAAGGGAAAGCTGGGGGGGAAATTGTCTTGCTCATATGGCCATGTTTGTGTTGAGCACCAAACCCCCACTGAGGGTTTTGTGTTGACCCTGTGAAAGACAATGGCTGTGTCACAACAGGATGCATTTAGGGAGAGAGAGGGGGAAAACAAAGGTCTGAATATGATAGCAAAGGGGCTGAGGCAACTGGGAAAAACAGGCATTTGTGCAAAACCAGCTCCTGAGTACTCTTTTCCAAGTGGACTGCTCAGTGCTTGCATGCCGGTCAGCACTGCCTCCCTGAAGCCCTGCCTCAAGCTGCCCTCCAAGAGCCTGCCAAATGTTCATATTATGGGAAGCAGAGGCTTAGGAAGCTGCTTTTAGGCTTCACCAAACCATTCTGCTTTTAAAGGAGGCCTCTGGCATGGCAAGAGAGACCACACTAAGCAGAAAGAGCATCGCCACGCTCTGCAGTGAAGCTTTGATGGAGGCAAAGCATTAGAGCAAGTGCTGAGGCTCATCCTTGGGTGATGGGGATGGGGAATGATCTCATTTTGGGGAGAAATAGCTGTAAATATCTGGATTGTTACTGGAAAACAAAAACTTCAGAATATTCCTCCTTTGGGAGATTGAGGCATCGCTGTGGGGTTATTCTGGGGGGCTGTGTGGGTCACGTGTGCCAGGCAAGTCATTTTTCATGCTGGATACCTGCCTTGGGATCATGTGCTTTAAAGAGAGGAAGTGACTTAGGAGGGAGGCAGTCAAATTCATGGGGTATAAAAAGAAAGGGTCAGGAGAGTATCCCTTTCCAACTGTCTCAAGATGAATCGGGGCTTCGCAGTGGCGAGGCAGTGGCGGTCTGCTAAGGCACAGGGGGATTAGGGCTGGCAGGGGGGTTATGCCGAGCCTCACAGCTGGTGCAGGTGCATTTCCAGCCATAAGAAGTAGTAACAGTCCCGGTGGAAACATTCAGCTGCGGTAAGAGCAGACAGAAATCTATTATCCTTGTGAATGCAATGTCAATATTTACAGAGAGAGGTCAAAGAAGAGAGCTCTGCTCAGGAAATGTCAGCGCTGGAGAAGGAGGAGGCATTAGCAGCATTTGCATTTGTGCAAGAGCAATCCCTGCAAAACTGAGGAATATTTAGGAGGTTTTTGACTTCCAGCCCTGTTCACCCCGTCTTCTTGTACCATTGCATCATCTGCTGCAGCAGTTTAGGGCACATCTGCAATGCCTGGGAGCAATGCTGGACGATTCCTCCTCCTTGGGGGCTACCAGCATCAATGTGAGTGGTGACCCAGTCATGGTGGCTGCAGGCAGCTTTCCTTATCTGCCATTAGTAGGGTCCTTTACAGAGAGGCAAAGACAAGCAGAACAGAAAAACAGCACAGAGCAAAGAACACAGGGCCCAAAAACTCATTCAGGCTGAGCCAGGTTGGCACCTGCAGCTAAAAACCCACCAGGTGAGATAGGATTATGGATTTAGATAAAGGATCTCAGAATATTTTTCTGCAATCTTTTTGCTTAGGATGGAAAGTGCTCAGAATGGATTTAATCCCCCTTGCCCAGTGTTATTAGCACAGGAGTGCTACTGCTATTGCTGGTAGTGCAGGAGTTCCTGGGCCCTCCTAAGTGAAGACCAAAGAGGCTTTGTGTGAGCATGAAAGGGGCGAGCACAAGAAGCACAGGCAAGAACACAGCCTCAAAAATAGCTTTATGCCAGCCTATGCAGCTGCTGCTCACAGATGTTGCCCATGGGAATGACAGGACACCCCCCCCCAGGTGATGCTTCCAGGTGTGAGAGGACAGGGGAGCATCACCAGCCCACACAGCAGGTATCCAGCCTTGTGGCTGCTGGGGGGATTGGGTATTGCCCCATAAAAACATTGTTTTCACTAGGGAAGGAGGCTTAAGACGTCCCAGAAAAGCTGAAAAACTCCCATGCATTTCCCAAGTGGAAAATGCCTCTTGCCAAAGACTTCAATTCCCTCCTCCATCACTGGGCTGAGATTTTGCCTGTGACTCTATTTATGCTCAATGAAAAACTGCAGGGGCTGGTGGCCTGTGAGGATGCAGGATGTGCCAGGTTCTGGTTTTCACTGGTATTAACATGTACATGGCCAAGCAGATGGGAAACCACCTGGTGAGACAGAGCCAGCGATGTAAATAAACATCAGAAACCTCTCACTGCTTGCTTAGGCACTGGTTGCTTTGCCCACATTGGACTGGGCCCAGAGGCAGGAGATATGGGGAGCTGAGGAGGTTGAAAGTGGGAATTTCCCTGCCACAGCACTGACTTCAGAGGACAGGGTAGCCCTGTGGGGTGCAGAGCATCCCAAATCTCTGTCCCATGTGCCTGGGATGGCAAAGGACACCTCTGTGGCATGGAGAAAGTAATTTGGGGCTTTCCAGCTCCCTTCAGACTAAATGTTGTTGCATTTGGGTGGGACATTTTGGAGCTGTTTCTCTGCTGGCCATTTCACTCCAAACAGTTTAATTAAAAATCCAAAAATTCTGGCAGGTTTATGCTGTTTGGTATTTAAAGCCAGATGATATGGATTTATTCTGTGTAGGATCTTGTGATTTGCTCTGTCTGCAGTGTCAGACAGCTGTAATTGAGTTGATATTGCTACTGATTAGGAAAAATAACACTACGTTCCTACCACCTGAGCACGTATGTGTACCACAGGCGTTCCCTTCAGCCAACAAAATATCCAGCAGCGCCATCTCTGTGAAAATTAAGCCCCACTAGCAGTGCCCCTCGTTCCTAGCCAGTCTGCAGACGCCTGGGCTGTCTCCCAGCTTGCCTGAGCCCCCTGGCAAAAGCAAAGTTTCTTTCGGTGCGGTAATTCCCGCTGCCCTCTGGAGACGCCCTGCCGGCCCCGCTCCCGGCTGTCCCGCTGCCGCGCCCCGCGGGGCCGCTCACAGGTGGGGCCGGCCCGGGCAAACGGGGGCAAACCGGGACAAACCGGGGCAAAACGGGACAAACTGGGGCCGTCTCCTCCCTTCTCCCCGCGCTGTCCCCGCCGGGATCCTCAGGACTGCTGGGCATCGGTCGGCGCTGTCTCTGCTGCCGCTGCGTGGCGCCGTGGGTGGACGGTCCGTCACAGCCCGGCTCCCGCCCGTTCTCCCGGGGAGAAATGGGACCTTTCTGGTGTCTCACCCCTGCTTCTCCCGCCCCTCCTGGATGTGGATGAACAGCACGAGGGAGATGCTGCCAAAAGCACTGGTGAGGGGCGAGGAAGAGCTATCCGTGCTCGGGAAGCAGCAGGGTTTGGAGGGGCTGCAGCCCCAGGGGCTCTTTGTGCTGTGCCTCAGGAAGCTCTGAGTGTCCCTTATTACTCCCTGTGCAGGGACAAACAGACAGACGGAGGAGCCCCGGCCACACCAGGAGCCACTCGTGCCTGGGAGATCCACCGTGGGGTGTGGAACGCCCAGGAAAAAGCTGGGCTGCCTGCACTGTGTGTGGCTGGGGACAGCCCTGCCTGCCCCCACCCAGAGACACTGCAGGAGCACCCCAAGACTTTGAACAGGCAACAGCGGCCACGCTGCAGGGCCGGGGGTGACACCAGAGCTGTGGCCTGCAAGCAGCACTCAGAACACTGGCAAGGTAAAACCTGTTGGTTGAGACGAGTTTAAGAATTGAAATAAAGAAAAATAAAACAATTAAAAAACCAGTGATAGTAATAATAATAACAGTAACAGAGGAATAAGAGTCAAGCAACATAAGTGATGCACAATGCAGTTACTCACCAGCCACTGACTGATGCTCAGCCAGTCCCTGAGTGGAAATCAGCACCTCCCAGCCAACTGTCCCTAGTTTTGTCATGGGTTACAGTGTATTCTATTAGCATCTTCAGGAGCTGTTGAAACCAGGTGTAGCAATGTTCCCTGCCTCCTCCCTCTGGACTATCTCCTGTTAATGAGCCCATCAATGCCTTGCCTCATGACTCACCATCCCATTGTGGGATGCTCTGCCCAGGGGGAAGGAGCCAAGCATTACCACCTGGATATGGTCTGGGGTTTTGGAACAGCACAAGAGAGCCTTTCCCACTGGATTCCCAGAGGACAAGAGCTACACAACCACCACTGGACTTCCTGAGGAGAATTAGACCTTTTCTACAAGATCACCGCTTGAACAGAACCACTTCAAAGAGAACTGCAGCTATCACCTGATTGGACTGCTACCACCACACCGCCCACCAAGGAGTCAGGTCATATCCTGACTCTGTCAGGTTAAACCAGTGTTTCTGTATTATTGCTTTGTTATGTATATACCAGTAAAAGAACTGTTATTCCTGTTCTCCATATCTTTGCCTGAAAGCCCCTCAATTTCAAATTTATAATAATTCGGAGGGAAGGGGTTTGCATCTTCCATTCCAAGGGGGGCTCCTGCCTTCATTAATAGACACCTGTCTTTCAAACCAAGACAAGTTTACATATGGAGCATGATGTTCCACGGTATGGAATATCCCTTTGGGCAGTACAGGTCAGTTGCCCTAACTGCTCCCTCCTGGTTTCTTGTGATTCCTCTTGTTAGGAAAATCCACAAACGCCAGAGGTTTCTGTCCAAAGAGGAGACAGAGGAGTCCTTCAACTTTATTTGAATAAAGGGAGATAGTCCACCATGGCACACGCCCACTGAGTTTCCTCTCTTGAGGTTTCGGAGGGCGCAGCCTCCTTTTATCCCCAACTCCCGGCCGCATGTTGCCCTCTTCCTTTCCCCACTGGCTGAGGTACAGGGAAGGTACAGCCTTCCCAAACCACCTACCGCATATTCCCCATTTGAACCTACTATTTTACCCCAAAGTTCAGAACTTCAGGCTTGTACAGACTCACTTGTCTGTTTCAGGAGCCAAGGTGTCTGGGCTCTGCAGCAAACCTGCTGCCCAAAGTTAGTAGATTCATGAAGACCCATTTCAAAGACGTTCACACCCATACCTTCACCCATCAAATTGTTTGTAAAGGCATCAGCTTTCCTCTCAACCCTTCCTCTACTTACTTCTCAAGTTATCTTTACAAACCCCAGTTATTATTAACTTAACCCTTTTTAACAACCTGGAACATTTGAAACAGCCCCTCCTGACTTTTCCATGTCTGGTCGCTGCACCAGGTGTGGCAAGTCAGTACAGAGAATAAAGTAGACAATGACAGTTCATATTAGCCCATTAATCACTAGACGCCCTTGTCCATGGGTACTGATAGCTGAGGTCTCCCATCCTTTTCTTCCAGCTGAGANGCATCAGCTTTCCTCTCAACCCTTCCTCTTCTTACTTCTCAATTTATCTTTACAAACCCCAGTTATTATTAACTTAACCCTTTTTAACAACCTGGAACATTTGAAACAGCCCCTCCTGACTTTTCCATGTCTGGTCGCTGCACCAGGTGTGGCAAGTCAGTACAGAGAATAAAGTAGACAATGACAGTTCATATTAGCCCATTAATCACTAGACGCCCTTGTCCATGGGTACTGATAGCTGAGGTCTCCCATCCTTTTCTTCCAGCTGAGAAGTCCAAATCTCCAGGGCTTTAGAGACTGTCCTAGGTTGTAAGATGTACCCAAAAGTATGTATTCTATTTACCGTCTTCATAAGCTGTTAAAACCGGTGGGACAGTGTTCCCCACATCCTTCATGACTAATCCCTGATAAACTCATGGGGCTATCTTCTGTTAATGGGCCAGCTGTTGGCACCAGGTGGGGCAGAGTTCTTTATCTCTCCCATGACCCATCCTCCCTCCAGGGGGATATCTTCTGTTAATGGGCCATCACCACATGACTGATAAAATTACATCATCCCATTGTGAGATACTCCGCCCAGAGGGAGGAACCAAGCATTCCATCCTGGATATAAGCTGAGGTTTGGAACACCAGAGGCAGCCTTTCCCACTGGACTCTCAGAGGAAGACCAGACCCTTCTACACCACCACTGGACCTTCAGAGGAAGACCAGACCCTTCTACAGAGTCACTGCTTCAACAGAACCATCACTCCAGGAGAACTGCAGCCATCATTTGATTGGACTACTGCCAACCCCCGACTGTCAGGGGGTCAGGTTTGTACTCTGACTCTGTCAGTGGGTTGGGGTTTTTTGTATTATTACATTTATTTTATTTTTCCTATTAAATTGTATTTCTGACTTGATGTCTCTCACTAGTTTACTTTCAAACTAGTGCAGGGACCTTGACCAGAGTATGATGGGTCCACTCGCGTTCAGCTGTCCTGACTCCTGTCTGTGCCATCCTGGTTGGATGTTATGAACAGCAAAGTCCAAAGGCAGCATCTGTCCTAACTGGGCTTCCTGTTCAAGTAACCCCAAATGACCCCAAGTCACCCCAAATGACCTCCAGTAACCCCAACCAGGGACTCCAATGACTTCAAGTCACCCCAAATGACCTCCCGTAACCCCTACCAGGGACTCCAACAACATCCAGTAACCCCAAATGACCTCAAGTGACACCAACCAGGGACTCCAATGACTTCAATAACCCCAGATGACCTCCAGTAACCCCTACCTGGGACTCCAATGACCTCAAGTAACCCCTACCAGGGACTCCAACAACATCCAGTAACCCCAAATGACCTCAAGTGACACCAACCAGGGACTCCAATGACTTCAAGTCACCCCAAATGACCTCCCGTAACCCCTACCAGGGACTCCAAAGACCTCAAGTCAGCCCAAATGACAGCTCCAGTACCAGCATTCAAGGGCAAGGGGTCAAGAGGAATGGTCAAAGGTCAAAGGTCATGGATGAGAGGTCAAAGGTTAGGGGTCAGAGGTCAAAGGTCATGGGTTGTAGGTTGCGAGTCAAAGGTCAAGGATCATAGGCCAGGGCTCTAGGCTCAGAGGACAACATTAAGGGGTCAAGAATCAAAGATAATGGGTCACAGATCATAGGCCAAGGCTGGTTGGGGGCTTCGGGGTACACAGCAGGATTTAGGGGCTACAGGACACAGTAGTAGGTATGGGTACAGACAGGATAGAGTAGTTAGGGACCAGATTAGGGTCCAGAGTCAGAGTCCAGCCTCCAGAGCCAGGAGTCAAGGGCCAGGGGTGAAGGGTCTGAGGTCAAAGGTCAGGGTTCAGAGGTCATAACTGACAGGTAATGGGCCAAAGGTGGGGGTCAGAGGTCAAGGGTCAAAGGTCATAGGTCAAGACAGGTTGGGGACTGAGGGGTAAACAGCAGGAGTTAGGGGTCACAGGACACAGTAGTAAGTATGGGTACAGACAGGGTACATCAAAGGTGCTCCCCATCCAGCCGCAGTGTCCTGTCACCCCCCCAGCACACCCGTCCAGGCCCCCCGGCCACTTTCCCAGCACCAGAAGCTCTGTAAAGCACCAGGTGCCGGTGCAGCTGGGCAGGTGGGCACAGCTGCCCCAGAGATGGGCAGACAGACGGAATATCCCACAGCCTCATGGGGCCGGGGGGCCACTGCAGCCCCTGCCAGCGGGGGTGGTAGCATTGGGCACTGCCCAGCGCTGAGCCACGGCTGTCCCACAGCCTCGGCTCAGTCCCACATCTCCCCCACAGGTCCCCAGCCCTTGCTGCCGGTCCTGTACTCTCACAGCTGGTTTTGGCGCTCCTCACAATAGCGGAAACAGACCCAAATCCTCCACCCTGGCTCCATAATGGCCCATGGAGGGCTTTTATTTTTACAAATCTTCACTGGCCTGGGGAAGGCCAAATAGAATATAATCATAGAATCATAGAATAATAGAATCATAGAAGGTTGGAAGGGACCTTGAAGATCACCAGCCTCCCTACCAGGGACAGGGACACCTTCCACTTGACCCCATCCAGCCTGGCCTTGAACACTTCCAAGGATGGAACATTCAGCCTTAGGTTGGCATGTGAGTCTTAGAAAACCAAAGAGAGAATTTCTCTGCAATTTTTTTCTCAGGGTAAATAAAGCACATTTCCCAAGGTTCTCTGTGGATCATGACCATCTCTCACACAGCAGTGCAGGTTAAAAAGGTCAGCCACCTTTAAATAAGCCCTAATTGACACTTACTTCCCAAAGTGAGGGTTATCAAAACTTTAAGTACAGTTCCCAAGGCAGCCAGTGACTTAATTCTAAATACTATTAAACTGTTTCTCTCTGAAAAATAGCACTGGCATTTCAAAAATCCCCCTACCTTAAGCGTTGTTGCTGCTGCTCTTCTGGAGGTTGCCCATATTGGACTCCTTTGCCAAGAGTTCATGTCACTTTCCACAACCACTCCTCAGATGATGTTGATGTTCAGCATTCGGCTTGTTAGTTCTTTCTGGCCCACTGTGTGCTGTGGCAGGGAGCACAACCCCTCTTCCTCTCACTTTGCTGCAGGTCAGCAAAACCTTATCCAGCCCCCTTTTGCATTCCTCCACCTGTTCTCAAATGGTTAACAATTTCTCACTCAGAGTGTGGGTTTGAGCAGCTCCTGCTCTGCTCTGGTATACGCTGGGAATGTTTAGGCTCAGGTAAGAGTTATGGGCAATGACTCATTTGACCGTAGGCTGCACAAAGGACGCTGTTGTGGACAAGCCCTTTCTCTGGCACTTGGCTCCTCTCTTCTCTCATCCTCTCCATTATCTTGGGATGATGCAGGACGGCTGCTTTGGATTCATGCCTGAGTCAGCCTCTGAGTTCACGTCTGAGCAGACCTGGCCAGTGTGCCACCTAAGCATAAAAGCTGTAGTGATCCTCCTGCTCCAGCTCTGCAGGAGTCTCCTCTGCAAGCTGATACAGCAAACACTCAGACCCTAGCGCAGTCAGCAAGTGACTTTCTAGCTGGTAGCAAACATCCCCCCAGTTCAGTCTATCCAGGGACTGTCATCCCAAATGTTACTGCACAGCCATCCTTGACTAGATCCATTTAGCAAAGATCAATAGTCTAAAACACTTTAGTAGTAAAGGAAAACAACAAATAATATTTTCAGATAGGAGAAAGCTGATTAAAATATTTTCTGATTTCTCAAGATAAGTTTGTATAATATAGCTGGCATCTCTTCTGTGGTCCAACACTGGTTCTCTTCAGGCTGAAATCGTAGGGATGGGAGGAGTAAGCGCTGTGTCTTTCTGAGCCAGTATCTCACCTGCTCTGTCACTGCCTCTGGGAAACCTGCTTGAGCTGTGCCTGGAGAGAGCAAATCCTTCTTCTGGTGAGGCCACCTCTGCCCTCAGGGTCTGTGCCAGCTTGGGAAGGACAGGAGAGACCAAGGGTTTGTAAATGGCTCAACAAAACTCAGACTGCTGAGGAAAACCAGTTTTCTTATTCAGTTCATGTGATCTGAGCCAAAAGTGAGGTGTTCTCACCATGGTGGGGTGCTGTTATGGCAGATCCCAAATTTGCTGCTGACCCAGGCATCACTTCCCCTGGCTCAAGGCAGAAGCTGGAGCAAGGCAGGGCCAGCAACACACCATCTGAGACCCTGGGAAGGCAACAGCACTGCCTCTGCATTCCCTCGCAGGAAGTCCCTTTATGTGAAAAGATCTGCCACAGCCCAGCTATGGCATGAGCAGGGGGAAGAAAAGATACTGACAGGTGAGGTACTGAGTGGTGTTTTTCTTGTATAAATTGCTTTACTCTGAGTGACTCCAGTAAAACAAATGGAGAAAGAGAGCAGATTCTCAATGTACAGACATGGGTGGAACATGCTTTTTGGGTATATTTTAGAAATGAATCCTGGTAAAGAAAGATGGAGTTGAGTGATGTAGAAATAATTGTGGGGGACTTGGGAAGAGGATCTTTATTATTTTGCTCTCACTTGGATAGCCTTGATAATTAATATTAATGAAAGAGTTGTAACTTGGCAGTTACTTTGTATGACTAAGAGCAGTGTTTTCTACAATGCAGTCTGAAACATTAGAGCAAATCATTAGCAAAGAGTTTATCCAAGACTCAGGGTAAAAAAAAAAAAAAGAAACTAAATAGGGACATGAAATATGTTTTCTAGCAAGTCCTGAAACAGGTCTTTCAGGCCACAGTGCAGATATTTCAAATGTGTCAAGAGTAGGCTGACATTTCTTTAAGTCAAAAGGAAAAAGAAATGGCTGTCATGGGAATCGAGAAGCACCATTCGCCTCTTCATCACCCTGATGTACAGCAGAAGACTGAGGCTTATTTACGGGAAGCTTGAACTGAAATTACTAACTTGTGTGTACCTTATTGACACTTTGCTTCTCCCACAGGAGGGAGAACGCCAAACTTCCCAGCACCCACTGCTATGGGCATTGCTGAGCGGAGAGTTAAGAGAGGCCTGAACCACACCTCCTCCCACAGCATGCTATTAAGCTGATAAATACTATTGATAGCAATCCTTGGGAAAAAATCTTTATAGCTAGTCCTCTGCCTGTTTTTACCAGACCTAGATTAATACACAGCTCCAGCCATTCATCACTGATGGTGAACATCTTGACACAGAGAATCTCAATTTTGCCGTGTTACATCAGACCTCATTCATGCAGCCATGCGGAGAACATGTTCACTACTCTTGGGCCATTGGGATCCAAATTAGTGCACAGACCTGCAACCCCAGCTGAAACACACGACAGAAATAAAATCAGTTACAGCTAAATTTAGGCACAATTGGTTTTAGCCCCTGGGAAGGTGTTTTAATAGGGAGGGTGGTGTATGCTGCAGTGTTTGTTCCAGGACTCTCTGAGTAAGGGGAGTTCAAAGTCCTTCTGCACAGTCACAAATAGAGCAGCATCTGACATACCTGATGTAAGACTGAAAGTGAGGATTCACGAAGAATACCATTTAAGAAATGAGGACGTATTAGAGTGGGGCAAAATGCACTCCTTGTGCTGGTGTTTTGGCTGAAAACAGGCCAAGAAGTGTGGATTTCTTTATACTACCCTCCAAATCAGAAATGCTCCTGTTTTGTCAGCTAGTTTTCCCAGTAACTACTTGAAGATTTACAATATGTTTAATTTCAGTCTTTCATTTTAACAGCAGAGAAGAAGCTGAAGCCATGTTTTTCCCAGGGCCTTTTTGAAGTGTTCTGCTTGTGCCAGCAGAGCTCTTCTCACCCGCAGAACTTGGAGTTTCAGAGCCATCCTAGGACACAAGAGGACGTGCCCACCAAAAGAGACACCCTGGCCCTCTTGTCTTCTGTACCTTCTTAAAAAACTTTCAAGACCTTTGTGAAGACCTTGAATTACTGCAAGCACAAACATGCTCCATCCTTGTAAGTCTAAACTGGTGTAAGTTGAAAAGTCCTCTTAATGTGCACCTTCTTTAGGAAGAAAAAGGTGTAAACCATAAAAAGAACTACGATTCTTCAGTTCTTAAGGCAGCATACCAAATGTAACATGGGTTACACAACACTTGTACATGTAATTACTATTGCAAATTAGCAAGTTCCATTCTAGGAACAGAAGGATTGCCATATTCTCTAGCTTTAATTTTCACCTTGCCTCAGATCATTCCTAAACAGAAGTATTGTGGCTAATTCTGTAGATACTACATGAAGTGACAAGATTAAAAGGAAAAATGTATATAATAAGATAGGTTCTTAATTGTACAGTATACCTTAATGAAATAATTATTATTCGTAAATTTAATCAGCCTCTGAAGTAATTTGCCTGCAAGGCACCCAATTAAAATAATGGCAATGAAAAAGACTCCCTGGTGCATGTGCCCAGCACCTCTGACAATCTGGCCACCTCAGCTAAGGACAACAGTACCAAGCTGTGAAATAAGCCCCGAGAGGGCTTTTACTGCAATCATTTGGTTTAGGTATTCAGCACTTGAAGCCAGCTGTGCTGTGGTTTTTTTAAGGAAAATATCCTTCCCGGAGGACCGCGAGCTTCTGTCCTGTTGTTGGATGAACTGGACAACAGCTTTGGAAAGATGGACACATGGCAGCAGCAAAATCTGCCCGAAGGGGAACAGGGTTGCAGTGAAGGGAATCAAGAACCATCTGTTCTTTTGAGACTGGACATCACTTCTTACTCTCATTCCTCACCTTGTGCTGAGCGTAGGAAAGGTTTACACACCAATAGGACTTTAGTGGACCTCAGTCATCTGCAGGAGGCTTTTTCTGCAGAAGGTTCCTACGCTCTTGCTCATTTGTACGTCTCCTCAGCCTGGGATATCCCAAGGGCGGTGACTGGTTTATGTTTGTGAGCCTTGCTGAAGACAACAGGGTGTCCTAAGCCCTGACCTAGGAGAGGCAGCCTTTGCATCCACTGCTGCCACAGAAGAGGCTTGTAGAGAAAACACTATTTGGAGCTAAATTTATTTAGCTCGATTAAGAACTGTGCCATAAGTGATCTTTTCACATTTTCTGCAACATCTCTTATCTACTGACCTTCCAGAACATAAACATTCCAGGAGAAGTTCACTCCCTGCCATAATTTTCTTGATTGCTTTTTTCCATTTTCAGCCCCGGAATATTTCTTAGCCTTGTGTACCCCTAATCATGTCTTCTACAAGAAGGTATCAACAATAACAGATAAGGATGACTATCAATTATATTTTTTTTTTTCAAATGTGAAGCAAGTGATTCTCCACTGCTGAATCCTGCAAAGCAGGACTAAATACCCAATCTGAGCTTTCTGAAGCAGTGAAAGGAAGATTAGGCTGGCTAAAGAGGCAATTTTCTCTTGGTCTCTAGGGAAAACTTAACCTGTACCTTTGTATTTCAAGGCACAAGCAGATGGAAGAGCTCCAGCTGAGTCACTGCTTCTCTAAAAAGGCTCAGAAACAAGGTATTGGATCACCAGCTGCACGAAGCCACCTCTGAGGGTAAACCTGACCTCGTAAGACCTGGCCACGCTCTGATGCTGCAGGATTTGGTTCAACACCAAGAACACAACTCCTCAAAACTCCGGGCTTAATTCGCTGTCCTGCTGAGACACCTCATGCTCTCAAGTTTCCTCGATGCAGATATCACCAACTGTTTGATTTACAAACAAACCAAATTTATAGGCAGAAATGCCTATAAATTCTTATCCACCTTATTTTCCAAACAAGGCTAAGGTGGGGTTTTTTTTCCTTCTTAACTTTTTGTATGGTACCACAGAAGGATCACCCAGAGCCTTCAGTCCCTTCCAGACTAAGGAAGAACTGTTCTTGAAGTCTGGGGATGCTTTTCTTTTCCTTCTTTGTTTTAGGCATCGGTATAATACAGGGAGATTGTATGACTCACGTGTGCACCAATTTTTAACATATAACCAGAGACATCCAGGAGAGAGGCTTGAGAAAGTCTTACAGCAGCTGCTTTAGCTTTGTCAATGCGACCAAAGGCTCTCATCTGCAAAAATGAAATGCCCACAAATCAGCAAGATAAACACAGCAGCCTTTCCAGTTCTCATTGGCAGGATACTTACAGAGCCAGCCAACTGCTCCAAGAGCTTTCCCGGTATGAGTGTGCTCATGGAACAGTCTGCCAGAGCTCAACAGGCAAAAACCAACATTTGATCATCTTAGAAGAGTGGCTGGCTGGGCTGCTGCGAAGTGAAATTAAAAACTTGCCGTTTGAACATCACACCATCTGAAAGCCAACACCCTTTAACACTGGTGCTGGTAGAAATCTGAAAAAATGGGTCTGCCCCAGAGCACTTTGCTGGCTGGAGAGCAGCTGGGCACAGCTGGAAGTGCACATCATACTTCCATGCTGCAGCCATCTTCTGAGCCAAAAGAACTCAAAAGCTGACTGTGGTGTGGGAGCATGGGAAAGGTAGTGAAGAAAACCAGTTAAATTACATGACTGCTCTGATATTACATTTATGTTTTGACAGTACTTTCTGTGGTTTGGAAAAGCCTGCTGCAATAGCTGAGGAATTTTTCCCTTCTGAAATTCAATACTCAGAATTCTCGTTTTCCCCACTGTATTTAATAGGGAAGATACAATCCTACGACAGATCTCTAAATCAATATTTCCTTCTGTACTGGTGAATTGTCAGAGGCAATTGAATCAGCCAGAATGGGAGGTTAGACTGCAGGCTAAAAGCATGTTCCTTTGCAATGTCCATGTCCCCCTGTCTCGACTTTCATCTTGATGCATGAAGAAATTGGGAAGATCCATCATGCAGTTTTCTCCATCTCTCTAGTGTTCATCTGCTGGCCATGGCTTCCCATTTACAGTGGCCTGAAGTCAAGATCAGGTTGGTGAAGTTTTGACCATCTGCAGGCAAAAACCAGAAGAAAAACGTGCGTGTTCATGAAATATTCATCTGAGGTTTGAAACTCAGGATTAAATTCCTGGCTCTCCTACACAATCCCAGTGGATGGCTGGGCAAAAAAATTCAGCTTGGGGTCCTGGAGCCGGACACCTTCTTTTCCTTGTATAAGCCCTGCCAGATTTCAGGCCTTCTGTGTGTATCTCCCAAACAAACAATAAAGATCTTGCACGCCCTGAATTCTCCCTGACTCTCCTTAAAGCAATGTCTATTGCTTAACTCTGTGAAACACCACAGCATCCAAGCCCTAAGGTAGCACAGTTGCCGCTCTGAAACACATTGGTGGAGGCATTCTGACCTCTGAAAATGTGGCTGAAAGAATGAGATATAAAGCGCTGGGTATCAGGTTTATATCAGAACACACGCCGGAGTTATTTTCCAGAAAAAGCTGATGGGAATCTGATTATATTTCACTATTAGGCCTCTATATTGTCCCTTTGCTTTAGCTATTTGTCTATTAAGCAACCTCCTCAAGCAGATGACTTCTTCCAGCCTTCTCCCATCCATCTCCACTGTATCCCAGCAACAAGACACATGGGCTACTGGTGAGGGTCCAATATCAGATGCCTTCTTTCCCCACACTACCTTTATGCATCACCTCCATTGCCCACTTGTCATTCACTTCAGTGCAATGCTTTCAGTCACAGGCTATCCCAGGCCAAATGGGGAGTAAAAGGAATTGATGCTCTTGATGTGGATCCTCCTGTTTTGATGCATTTTTTTCAATTTACCATTAATGTGTTGGAAATTGCTCTCTTGGACAATCCATTTGTTTTCTCTGCCAGCAGAGTGGAGAAGCAGCCTTTCATATCATGTTCAGATAGGGCAAAATAGCAGGCAAAGCTTAAAGTCACTTCAATCTTTTTCCTTTACAGGTGTGTGCCAGCTTTGTGCTGAACAACTAATCTGATTTTTCCATCCACAAGTCGCACAAAGAAATTTCCAAAGCCATATCATGAGTCTGGATGCTCAGATCATCCTTTATTTATTTTCAGATGCAAGAGTCTGTGTTTGAATCTTTTGCTTCTTTTGAAAATTTCAGCCCAAGGAACAAAATAAGAGTGAGGGGCTCCAAACTTAGACGAGAAACATAACTGCCTCCTGAAATGATCCCAGCATGAAAATGTTGTTATTTGCATCCTGGGAGACATTTTTAAATGTCAAAAAGCTCTTTTGACTTCATTTGAAATATAGAGACTCTATCCTGGACAACTCTGATGCCACCGAACAGACCATAGGAACAAGGGCTGGAAGGAGCATCAGGAGCCCACTCTGCCCTACCGGGTTCATGTTCATGTATGCCAAGTAGCTGTAACTCTACTGCCAGGCCCAAATCTCAAATTCAGAATATCTTTTTATCAGAGATGGGAATTCCTTGTTTCAGGCACAGTGTCACAACTATCACAATTTGCACTGGAGCAGCCAAGGAAGGGCAAAGCCTCACCCTTGGAAGGCTAGCTACCTTTAAATTTAAGACTGAGAGTAAAGTTTCCCCTTCCTATCTTAGAATATGAACATATGCACCTAGAATTGCCTTCGATTAATAACAATGAAAAAGGAGAAGAAAACAAATGGTAGAAGCCACCAAAATTCTGATTTCTATGCTGGCACCTGACAGTGAAACATGTCAGAAGAAATATGCTCTGAGGCTGGATTGCTCTGAATGAAAATGAGAAAACGGTGTGTAGGGGTTGGTAAATAGACTTGTTTGTGCTGGGCGAGACTGTGCTCCCTTGCTACATGAAGCAGGCAAGCACAACCACAGGTTCAGTTGTTTACACCGTGATACTTTGTTCAATACGTTTTTCAGCCTGAAACAAGTAAAAACCATGCTTGTTACCCACAGCTATTATCCTATATCTAATTATATTAGCAGGGCATTAGCAGGTACATTTTAAATAGTGAAGCTGACAAGAGAGTCAAATCCTGAAGATGTACAACCCTTCATTTCAATATTTAATGTCTCTTCATATATTTGCCTATTATGGTTTTGCCCCATTGCATATCTACTGATTTCATGACAGTACATTCATCCTGACACTACAGTCACCCACATATTTCGTAAGCATCTTCTAACTATGGAGACACAGAAGTGAAGCAGAAACCATGTAGAATAACTACAGGATAAATCTGTCGAGGTGCCTTGTGATGCTTTGCATATACCCTGAATGTCATGATTAATGAGGAAAAATACAAGGTCCCTGACAAGCTGAACTCTATTTCTTCCTTTTTCACAGGAAGTTCCACTTTCTTTGCAGCATTGATAAATCACTCCCCTGTTTCCTTCTCCACACCCCAAATGTCCACACTGTCTCTTGAGACAGGGCAGTTTTATGGGATTCCCTGCCACTCTCCACTGGCAGTGCCTTGTGCAAGAAGCTACTGAAGTGACAGGAGCCTCTAGACCTCACAGTCATAAAAATAATGATCTCTGAGCAGCACTGCATGCCCTGCATCAGTCTTACCCAGGAGATGTATAACCAGCATGTTCAGTTTGCCAGCCCTGCTTGCTGTTGTTTTTTTAACAGGGAAAGCCAGGTGCTGGGAAGAAACAAGAGCCAGGAGTCAAGGGTGATCTCAGCACAGGCAGAGCAGTAACATCCCCAACCAGGGAGCAGCCCCACAGCACCCAAAGGAGGTAGGCAGAGCAGGGAGTTGGCAGCAGGTTTCTCTAGCAGGCAAAGTCACAAATCAGTCCTGTGGACTTTTTGGGGGATCAAGACAGGAGCAGCGGAAGATAAATCCAAAGACAGGACTAAAGACAAGTACACCCACAGTGTGACCCAGGAACGAGATGCAAGCCCTGAGCTGAAATTGAGTTCTTGGAGCCATGGACAGAGCCAGTGAGTAAGAGTCCCAGGAGAGGCTGGTCAAGACAATTAAGATCTATCATCAGTGCCAGCAGGGCTGCCCGCTGCCCATCTAATCCTAATTTAAACAGGCAATAGATACAGCTTGTACACTGGACGAAAGGAGGTTTGTATGCAGACAGCCAAGCCAGGGATGCAGATATTTTTCCAGTGAGAGCAGCACTGTAGCACCGCATGTTACGATCCACCTCTGAAGGTGAGGTAAATGAGGTTCTTGTTAATAGACTCCTTGGGGCAGATTAGAGTGAAATATCACTGAATGACTGATATTTATATATATATAATGTTTATATATATATATAGGGTTTATTTTATAACAGTCTGGTTGCACAAATCCAGAGCTGCTATGCACAACAAAATCATCTACAGGGATGGATGTCAGCCCCTGAGCAGAGAGGAGTGGCACACAAAGTGCTGTGGCAATGAGTACCAGCACAGTGCCTCTGCTCTTCAGACATTATATATTTAAGGATGACCTACCAAGCTACCCAGCTGGTGTGAAGTGGTGGTTTTCTTTTCGTTAAAGAGTAACAGGTATCTAAGTGGATCCTTATAGGCTGCTTTTTAGATGCAGTGAGTACATACCTGAAACACGCCTAATTATATCCAGCAGCTTCTGACAGATCCTATTGCCAAAGCAATTCCTCTTGTCCTTACAATTTGTATATGACAGCTTTATTTCTGATATATGCATTGTGTTCTGGTGCTCCTCTCTCAGCACTGCGCTGTAAGCTGGTTCTGATACTGAACTTACTACAGAAGCTTGTGATTTGAGCTTACATAGTTCAAATGAGAGGTGGATCCATGATCGGGGACATACAGAAATGGGGATTTCATTTGGCTTAGGGAGGCTTTCAGGTCCTAACAAGAACCAGAAGTTGTCTAGTTCTTCTCGGTAGTACGTCGGTTGTACACAGAGGAGGAAAGTTCATTTAATTTTGCCTTTGAGGAAGTGTCAGATTAGATGAAACTAACTATGCCAGCTAGCTTTTTAGAAATCATTTGAGTTCAAGCTTCATTAAACAAAAATTCTTTGTTTTTAAGACAATCAGGTACAGGTTTCCACACATGAGAACCTCAGCAAATACTAGGAAATGGTTACAGCAGACCTGTTTTGCCTCTGGTAGTCAAATCTTGGTCTAATTTGGGAAACCTGCAAGGTTCCACCTCCAGGGAAAACAAAAAATCTGATGTTAGAGATG
The DNA here is from genome assembly GCA_013389985.1 of Dryoscopus gambensis. Lineage (NCBI taxonomy): Eukaryota > Metazoa > Chordata > Aves > Passeriformes > Malaconotidae > Dryoscopus > Dryoscopus gambensis. Next base: position 596,958 of record WEIT01003878.1, read on the forward strand.
AGAGTCTGGGGAAACCCTGGGTTCAGGGGCCTGTGGAGGCTGATTCTTAGGCAGTAGATGTCTATACACAATATTTTGCCAACACATGGTGTCCTGGGTTACTGCATATTCTATTAGCATCTTCATGAGCTGTTGAAACCAGGTGTAGCAATGTTCCCTGCCTCCTCCCTC